>JAJOOO010005127.1:0-76623 GCA_029582685.1 Solanum piurae
AGTTCCGCTTGCGTATTGATGTTTTCAAATGTTGATGACTCTTGAAGTCTTATGGTTTTATTGAATAAAAGTTTTAAATTCTTAGTGATTTTTATGATTTATGCGATGAATGAATGCTAAGGCTTGTATAAGACCTCCGAGAGGTCGAATATGCGTGTAACGGCTAGGGGGTGCTCTCGGGTCGTTACACATGGAACCCACACCAAACTGTTACTGTGTCGGAACGTGATACCCGATCTAATATACAGATGTTGGACTGTGACACTCGGTCCAATATATGTGTCAAAACGTGACACCAGGTCCAGTCAGCACAACCATAGTCACAGTCACACCCATAATTTACGGTGCTCATAGTCACACAGTCAAGTAATAGGTTCATGGCATGTATTTGTTCGCACCTAATAATTTCATTAGATTCAATTCACGGCTCCCTATTCACAAACATGCATGCATACAATGAAGCAATTAACTGGCATGTATCACACAATAGGAAATCGAGCCATCACCTACCCCGAAACAAAGCCTGATTACTCCTAAGACACTGGAGCATTTCCATTCCAGAGTCTTTCAGCTTGTTCTTGGTCTAAAACAAGTAATTAACGCAAGGATTAATAACAAAGACTTAATTTACCTGGATAATAATCAAACTATCAACCCAATGCCAAACCCAAAATCCTAACACTCAACTATGGCTTTTCCCACCATTAACTTCATGCCAAAATCCTCCCCCAACGATAATTACCCAAGATTCTAAGTTCCAAGAATCAAAATACAAATTAGAGGAGTAATTATCTTACCTTTAGTGCTAGAATTCTTGGGAATCTAATAAGAAACTGACCTGGGTCGTCCCTTAGCTCTCAAGAATAAAGTTTTGCAGAAAATAATAAATTTGGGGTTTTTCTCCAGTTTAAGTCGCGACTGTCCCACCATAGCGGGCCCCATCCCGCCACAACGGCCCTGCCCTGGCGGCTGTCATGGAGACAGAAACTTGGAACTTGAGTTCCAAGCTCCCATTTCGCATCACACCTTCAACCCCTAACATTCTACGCCAAGATCAGTTTCGGGATTTCTACTCGCCCGAATTTGATTCTGTAAAGCCGTACTGGCTCCTTCGCGTCTTGGTTATCAACTCATGTCATCAAACTCATAATTAAATCCCCCATTCATTGCCAGATTGCCCTAGACCTCACCTAACTCAGATGTCATCCAAGTTTGGCGTAGGCTAGAAATTTCCAAGTCATTACTCAGAAGTTTTCATGCCCAAATTCTTTCTCCATTGGGTTTTCTATAACGACGGGAATGGGTCATTACAATAGATACCAATTTAGCCATCACTCATCCCCGAGTGATAAACTAGGAGAAATGGCTAAGGCAAGAGTACAATAGTACCTGAATCGTCGAACAACTGGGGATACTTGTCTCGCATGTCCTTCTCGGTTTCCCAGTTAGCTTCCCCAACCGGATGGTGCTTCCGAACATAGCGATCAAGAATTGCAACCGGTTTCGAACATCGCGATCAAGAATTGCAACCGGTTCCTCCTTATACTGAAGGTCTTTTTCTAACAAAATTGAGTCCCACTTTATGATGTAATCTCCATCCCCATGATGTTTCTTCAACATGGACACATGGAACACTGGATGGACTCCCTATAAGGTAGGCGGTAAAGCCAACCTATAAGCCATTGGCCCTACATAGTCAAGAATCTCAAATGGTCTGATGCATCGAGGACTAAGCTTGCCCTTCTTGCCAAATCTCATCACCCCCTTTATGGGTGACACTTTAAGAAGAACTTGCTAACCAGCCGTAAATGTCACGTCCCTTACCTTACATTCTGCATACTTTTTATGTCGACTCTGGGCTTCTAGAAGCTTAGCTTGAATGCTTTTCGCCTTATCCTGAGCATCTTTCACCAAATCAACCCCCAAAGGTTTCACATCTCCAGCCTCAAATCACCCTATGGGTGATCTACATCCCCTCCCATAAAGTGCCTCAAACGGTGCCATGTTTATGCTAGAGTGGTAACTGTTATTATAGGAGAACTCACACAAAGGTAGGAACTTACCACAATGCCCTCCAAAGTCGATCACACATGACCTCAACATGTCTTCTAACACTTGAATTGTTCTCTCTAACTGTCGTCCATCTGTGGATGGAAAACGGTGCTAAAGGTGAGTTGAGTGCCCAAATCCTTATACAATTTTCCCCAAAACTTGGATGTGAACTGCGTAACACTGTCCGAGATGATGGAAAGAGGCACCCCATGCAGCCTCACTATCTCATTCACATAAACCTTAGCCAACTGTTGAGCATTATAGTCAGTCTGTCAACCACCACCCAAATGGAGTCAAACTTCCCCAATGTTTTGGTAAGACCAACCACGAAATCTATAGCTATCATTTCCCACTTCCATTCAGGAATTGGCATTCGCTGAAGAAAACATACAGGCCTTCGGTGCTCATATTTTACCTGCTGACAATTTTGGCACTTAACCACAAACTCAGTTGTCTTTCTTCATGCCAGGCCACCAATAAAGTCGTTTCAAGTCTCAGTACATCTTGCTCACACCCGGATGAATGGAATACCGCGAACCATTGGATTATATCAACATCTTTTGAATCAAGTCACCCACTCGGGGAACACAAATTCTTCCCTTAAAACTGAGCACACCACCCGCATCAAGAGCCACATCTTGTGCCTGGCAGACACTGTCTTCTTTCGGAGCTCATTCAAACACTCATCCTCAAACTGCTTGGCCTTGATCTCTTCAATGAATGTGGGCCTAACCTCAATGCTGGCTAACACCCGACCTTTCTCTGAGATGTCCAACTGCATGAACTTAGACTCCAAGGTTTGAATCTCCTTGGCCAAAGGTCGCTTGGACACACCCAAGCAAGCTAGACTACCCATACTCACCGTCTTCCGGCTTAATGCATCTGCCACCACGTTAGCCTTACCCAGATGATATTGGATGGTAACATCATAATCCTTGAGTAACTCCATCCACCTTCATTTTCTCAGATTCAGGTCCTTCTGAGTGAATACATATTGTAGACTACGATGGTTAGTAAACACCGCACACTTGACACCAAAAAGGTAATGCCGCCAGATCTTGAGAGAAAACACTATCGCTGCCAACTCTAAGTCATGATTCAGGTAGTTCCTCTCATGCACTTTCAGTTGCCGCGATGCATAAGCTATGACATTCTTATCCTGCATCAACGTAACACCCAAACCCAAATGTGAAGCATCATAATAAACAATGAAATTTTTACCTTCCATCGACAGTGCCATAATAGGTGTTGTGGTCAGAAGAGTCTTGAGCTTTTGGAAGCTCTCTTCACATTTGTCAGTCCACTCCATAGGCACCTTCTTTTAGGGTCAGCCTTGTCAGATGTGTGGCGATAAAAGCAATTTTTTTCACAAACCATCGGTAGTAGCTAGCGATCCCCATGAAACTCGTAACTTTTGTCACAGAGGTAGGCCGAACCCAATTTTTGACTACTTCAATCTTTTGGGGATCTACCATTAACCCTTCTTTTGAAACCACATGCTGAAAAAAGGCAATTGAAGTCAACCAGAATTCACACTTGGAAAATTTTGCATACAACTTTTGTTTCCCAAGGACACCCAAAACAATACGAAGATGATAGACATGATTTTCCTTACTCTTCGAATAAACCAAAATGTCATCAAGAAAAATGATAACAAAAGAATCCAGGAATGGTTTGAACATAAAATTCATCAAACTCATGAAGGTTGCAATCACATTGGTCAACCCAAAAGTCATCACTAAGAACGCATAGTACCCATAGCGGGTCCTGAATGACGTTTTTGGTACATCATCGGGCCTAATATTTAACTGATGGTAACCAGACCTTAGGTCAATTTTAGAGAAAATTGATGTACCCTGCAACTGGTCAAAGAGATCACATATTTGAGGCAATATATACTTTTTCTGAATGGTGACCTTATTCAACTATCGGTAGTCTATGCACATCCTCATACTACCATCCTTATTCTTAACAAATAAAACCGGAGCACCCCACGAGGAAGCACTAGGACGGATGAAACTTTTATCAAAAAGCTCATGGATTTAAGCTTTAAGCTCTCTCAATTCTGTCGGAGCCATGTGATAGGGAGGAATGTAGATGAGGTGAGTGCCCAGCTTCAAGTCAATGCAGAAATCTACATCCTATCCGGAGGCATACTAGGAAAATCGATAGGAAACACTTCTTTGAATTCAGACACTACCAGGATAGAATCAATACAGGGAGACTCAACATCAATATCCCAAACATGTGTTATATACGCCATACACCCCTACCCCACCAGTTTCCTAGCCCGAACGAAAGATATGACCTAAGCTGGCTTAGGCTTGCACACCCCTTCCTACTCTAATATTTCCCTACCCAAGATCTCTAGAGTTACCGACTTAGCATTATAATTAAGCACATCATAATAGGAGGACAACCAAGGCATGCCTAAGATTATATCAAAGTCATTCATATGCAGAATAATCAAATCAGCCCAAGTCTATAAACCCATAAGCAGAACAGGACAAGCACGATACACATGGGTGACTATGACAGACTCTCCAATTAGGGTAGAAACATGGATGGGGGCATCAAGCACATCACAAACCGCATCAAATCCCAAGGCAAACTGAACTGACACATATGAATAAGTAGAACCCTGATCAAACTAAATAGTAGCCATCCGGTCACAGACAAAAATAGTACCTGTGATCACTGCATCAGACGCCTCAGCTTCGGTCTTACCCAAAAAGGCATAAAATTGAGCCCTGTCATCCTGACGGACAACCTCGTTGCCTGGCTGCACTGCTTCTCTAACTGTATTACCATTTCTCTAGCATCCACGGCCTCGTTGATTCCCTCCTCGCCTACCTTGTGGACGTCCTCTGCCATTACTACCACAGCCCGCAGGTACTAGTGCTCTAGTCTGCTGCTACACGGGGTCAAACTTGCACGGATGGGGACAATCTCTCCTCATATACCCAGGTTCTCCACAATTGTAGAAAATGTGGTCAAAAGACGGTCTACTGCCAAACGAAGGTGCGGCTCCCTGACCATCCTGAATAGGAATCCACTGTAAAGTTCCTGAGGAACCACCAATAGAAGAGGGCATGGATGATTGAATTGGCCGGGCTGCAAATGTCGGCCTACCTGAACCTCTGGAGTAGGGACCGTGAAAGGTACCGATGTTTTGGGCTTCTTAGCCAGAGCCTTGGTATGCCAATCACGTCGAACTCCTTCCACTTTCTTCACAAAGTTTGTCACCTTATTAAAACTTTTACCTGCGAAGGTCATATGAATAGACAATACTTGTAATTCAAGGTTAAATCCCTTGATTAATAGACAAATCATCTCCTTCTATATCAACTGTGTAGCATATCTAGATAAGGCGTGGAACTTAGCCTCATAAGAAGCTACAGTCATACCACCATACTCCAAGGCCATGAACTCACCCTTTTTGTGATCCCTCAAAGTCTAGGGCACATACTTCTCCATAAAAAAAGCATGGAACTGCGTCCAAGTGAGTGGGGGAAAGACTGGAGATCTGTATTCCACATAGGCCCTGCACCACTACTTAGCCTCACCTTGAAGCTAGAAGGTCACGAACTCTACTCTATGCTAATGTACAATGCCTAACTTGTGAAGCCTCTCATAACAATCCAGAATGAACTCATAGGCATCCTCACTCTTTAGAACGATGGAACACAGGTGGCTTCAGCTTCAAAAACATAGTCAACATCTCATGTTTAGTACCAATCATCACAGGACCCAATAGGGGATGGAAGAAGGCATCAGTGTCTAATGCTATATCTACCTTGGGAACATTAGCAGTAATGGGGCGGTTGACTAGAGGTTGAGCCGCTTGAATGGTGGGAAGGACTCCAGAGCCGACCAACCCCTTCAGAAAAGTCATGATCTGATGAACTATTGTTGGGTCTAAGGAAGGAAGACCTGTAGTCTCAGCATGTACCTCCTCCTTTGGTCCAACATCCTCCTAGTATTCGATCTCCACATTCTCTTCTACCTCTTCTTGGGGTGTAGGAGGGGCCTCTTCCCTAGGAACATTCTAAATTGGGGCTCCACTCCTAGCGGGTGCTACCCTTCCTTGGCCTCTACCCCTTCCTCTTTCTCTACCTCTGCCTCGACCGCGGTATCTTACTGCGAGCTCCTCTACTGCCTCATTGATAGGAGCTACGGTCCTGACACCATTGTATCGCGTGTTAACCATCTATAGACAGAAGAGGGAAGGAGATTAGATACAAACTTGGATCACCAGATACCAATTGGAATCAAGTCATAGCACAAAAGGAGAAGAAATAAAGAGATTTTCTAAAGTCCTATAGTCTCTCGAAGAAAAGTACAAACGTCTCTGTACCATTCCACAAGACTCTATTAGACTCGTTTTGGTACAATGAGATCAGCAAACCTAGGGCTCTGATACCAACTTTGTCACGACCCCGACCACCGTGATTGGCACCCACATTGACCCTTCGGCGGGAAAACCATTAGTACAACCCGACTAAGCAATTTCAAGAAGCTAAAGCATTTAAAGATACAAAAGCAGGTTTAAATGATGACTTAAATAAGGAGTTTCCATAAAATCTAAAGGTTTAACAAAAATAACTACGCATAACCCTCACAGAAATTTAACACCTAGACCTGAAAGTCATTGTACCAAAACTCTACCAATCCATAAGTCTAAGAAAAAAGGGGTGCAACCCCGAAAAACTAAACACAAGAAACATGTCTAAACATCTAGTCTGAGTCCAAAAAGAATGTACTAAAACTAATGATGGATTCTCGGTAGCCTGAAAGAACTGGCTCACCCTCAAATCCGATCTGGGTCAAAGATCTCCTAGCTGAGGTCTATCAGTAGCCACCTGAAGATGACATGTACTCAACAAAGAAAGAGCAAGTGCACTATAAGTACACGAAACCACGATGTACTGGTAGGATCGCGCGGCTACTCCGGTCAGTGAAATATAAGCAAGTAATTACAACACAGTAAGCACAAACATACTGAATGCATAATTCAATTATCATTTAGGAGCAATATGCAATTTCCCAATATCAATGACAGGTAGATATGGACGTAATAATCACAAGTGGTCGTCTCATGAAACCCACACCCAAATTGTTAGTGTGTCAGAACGTGACACCCGATCTAATATACATGTGTCAAAACGTGACACCCGATCCAATATATGTGTCAGAACGTTATACCGGTCAAGTCAGCTCAACCACAGTCACAATCACACCCATAATGAAGAGTGCTCATAGTCACACAATCAAGTAATAGGTTCATGACATGTAATTGTTCGCACATAATCATTTCATTAGTTTCGATTCACGTTTCCCTATTCACATACATGCATGCTTACAATGAAGAAATTAACCGGCATATATCACACAACAGGAAATCGAACCATCACCTACCTCACAACCAAGCCTGATTACTCCTAAGAGACTTGAGCCTTCCCTTTCTAGAGTCTTTTAGCTTGTTCTTGGTCTAAAATAAGTAATTAACGTAAGGTTCAATAAACAAGGCCTAATTTACCTGGATAATAATCAAACTATCATCCCAAGGTCAAACACAAGATCCTAATACTCAACTAGGGCTTTTCCCATGATAAACTTCAGGCCAAAACAATCCCCCCAACAATAATTACCCAAGATTCTAAGTTCCAAGAATTGAAATACGGATTATGGGAGTAATTATCTAACTTTTAGTGCTAGAATTCATGGAAATCTGATAAGAAACTGTCCTGGGTCTTCCCTTAGCTCTCAAGAATGATGCTTTGTAGAAAATAACGAATTTTGAGTTTTTCTTCATTTAAAGTCATCCCTTAGCCCCATCCCGCCACAACTGGGTCCCCTGGCGGCTGGCACGGAGATAGAAACTCGGAATTTGACTTTCAAGGTCCCATTTCGCAACAAACCTTTGACCCCTGACATTTTAAAACTACCCTCTCACGCTAAGATTAGTTTTAGGAGTTCTACTCTCCTAAATTCGATTTTGTAAAGCCGTACATTCTCTTTAACGTCTTGGCTATCCACACATGCAATCAAACTCATAATTAAATGTAACGAATGGGTTCTGTAATTATAGAAATTCAACAGGGAAATATTTTAGGTTGGAAAACTTTTCCATAGTAACTTGGAATTTCCCAATCTAGTTAAGATTTGGACGAAATCGGAGTCATTAAGGTGTAGGGAAATTTGGTAGCAATCAGGTGACTTATTTATGAATTTGATTACATAAGTAGTTAGAGAAGTTGTTAAGGAATCTGTATGACTTTACGGAATTGAATTAGGGTGAGTAGAACTCCCGAAATCGATCTTAGCTTGAACGGTATTTTTCTGTGCATCATTGGTTAAAGGTATGTTGTGAAATGGGGGTCTTGGAATTATTAAAATAGCTCACTGTTTCGTGCAATCCAATTTGGCGGTGGTTTTGGTCGTTGTAGCAGGGTGAAGGTCGTTGTGGCTGGTCAGACACGACTTAAAGTCGTAAATAAACCTCTAAATGACATTATTCTGCACTTTTTTTATTTTTAGACCTAAGGAACGAACCCCAGGCGATTCTTGACAGTTTTCCACCATTCTTGAGGCTAAAGGTAAGATTTTAACTCCCTGAATCCATTTTCCGATCCGTAGAACGTAATCTAATGGGTAAATATTGATGGGGGAGGGTCTTGATCTAGAATATATGGTTGAAACAACCCTAATTGAGATAATTGGGATCATGGGTTTGATCTAGGGTTCATAGAATTGTTAGTAATCTGGGTAATTAGTAATATTTTATTGATTCCCGTATTATATTGATTGTTTGTAGACCAAGAACACGCGGAATGAATCTGGAAAGGGAAGGATCAAGTTTCTTAGGGTTTCAAACTTGTTTCGAGGTAGGTGATGGTTGTGATTCTATGATTGTGTGATTTATGTTTGTTCTTGCTTCATTATGATACTTGCATGTATGTGAATGTTGCATTATTGATCACACTTATTGTAAATGAGATAGATGAATGATGAATGCCATGAATCATGACTTTTTGGTATGAACTTGAGAAGACACTTGTGATTTTTATTGTGGTGTGTTGAATGGATCGGTTGTCACGTTCTGGCATAAGTAATTGGGATCGGTTGCCACGTTCCGGCATAATCATTGGATCGGGTACCACATTCCGGTATGCTAACTATTTGGGTTTGGGTTCCATGAGAGGACCAATGACTTGTCATAATTGTGTATTTTGAGAAATGTGGTGTTGTTCGTTGTTCATAAATGTTGATAATATTGTATATGTTCGATATATGCATGTGTTTATAATGTTGTATTGACTTACTTTTGTTACACTTAGTAGGATAGCAGTGTGATCCTACCAATACACTTTGGTTGTGTACTGATACTGCACTTGCTCTTATTTTTGTTGAGTACAGGGCATCTTCCGGCGGCTATTGACAGACCTCGCTTAGAAGATCAGTGATCGTTCGAATTCAAGGGTGACCCAATTCTTTCGGGATGCCATGGGTTCTCTTTCGTCTATGTCCACCATTTCGGACTTAGACTTTTCTAGTTAGTTGATTAGTTCATTAGTTTGGGTTGTATCCCTTCTTATTTAGACTTGTTGAACTTTAGATGTTTTGGTACATTGACTTTCAGGTTCTAGGTGTTACTTCTGCATTTGTTTAGTTGATAGACTTTGGTTTGGAGTTTATGGGAACTCCCTATTTCATTCTTTAGTATTAAACTTGTTTCATATACTTAAATGCTTAGTTTTTTATTTAGTTGCTTGGTTTGGGTTGTAGTAGTAGTTCTCCCACCGGAGGGTTAGTGTGGGTGCCAATCACGACGGTCTGGGTCGTGACAAAGTTAGTATGAGACCCTAGGTTCTTTGATCTCGATGTATCAAAATAAGTCTAGTAGAGTCTTGCGGAACGGTACGAGGACGCCTTTACTTTTATTCAAGAGGCTATAGGAATTTAGGAAATCTCTCTATTTTCTCTTGTCATCTTTCGTGTTAAGACTTGATTCCAATTTGTATTTGGCGATTCAAATTGGTATCTAACCTCCTTCACTCTTCTATCCACAGATGGTTAACACTAGATTCAACGGCGTATGGCCCATAGCTCCCGTCCATGCTCTAGCTGAGGAATTTCCAGCGAGAGGTCTCGGTGGAGGCAGGGGTAGAGTGATGAGTTCATGGATTTGGAGCAAGGTGGTATGACTGTGGCTGCTTATGAGGCCAAGTTCCATGCTTTGTCTAGATATGCTACTCAATTGGTGACTACTGAGGAAGAGAGAATCCGGTTATTTATTAGGGGACTAAATTCTGAGTTGCAAGTATTATATGATCATATGACTTCTGCAGGGAGGAGCTTCAATGAGGTAACAAACTATGTTAAGAAAGTGGAGGGGGTGAGGCGAGACGGTCAGGCTAAGGCATTGGCAAAAAGGGCCAAGAACTCAGGTAACTTTCAAGGTTTTTACTCCAGGGGGTTTGGAAGGCCAACATTTGCAGCCAAGCCAATTCAGTCCGCTATGCCCGCTTTTACAGGTAATTTCTCAGGAACTCCATCTCATAATTTGATTCAGGATAGCCAAGGAGTCACGCCTTCGACGGGTGGCACTATCTTTTGATCGTACATGTTACAACTGTGGTGAACCTGGGCATATGAGGATAGATTGTCCCTACCCACATGTGTTAGACTCCGCGCAGCAGCAATCTAGAGCAGTGGTACTCACAGGAAATGGTAATAATGGTCGAGGGTGTCCATAAGGTAGGCGAGGAGGTAATCAGTGAGGCCGTGGAGGTAGAAGAAATGGTAATGCAGGCAGGGGTAACGTGCAACCAGGAAGAGAAGTGGCTCGTCAAGATGATAGGGCTCAGTGTTATGCCTTTGCGGGAAAGAATGAGGCAAAGGTGTCTGACGCGGTGATCACAAGTACTATTCTTGTTTGTGACAGGATGGTTAATGTGTTAATTGATCCGGGTTCTACTTATTCATATGTATCCGTGAGATTCTCCTCAAATTTTGATATGATTTGTGATATACTTGATGCCCCTATCCATGTTTCTACCCCAGTTGGAGAGTCAGTCATAGTCACCCATGTCTATCGTGCTTGTCCTATTTTGTTTATGGGTTTTCAGACCTGGGCTGATTTGGTGATTTTGGATATGACTGATTTTGATATAATCTTAGGCATGACTTGGTTGTCCCCCTATTATGTTGTGCTTCATTGTAATACTAAGTTTGTAACTCTAGAAATTTCGGGAAGGGAAAGATTAGAGTGGGAAGGGGTGTACAAGCCTAAACAAGCTAAGATCATATGCTCCACTCAGGCTAGAAAATTGGTAGAGCAGGGTTGTTTAGCTTATTTGGCTCATATTAGGGATGTTGAGATTGAGGCTCCATCCACTGAGTCTGTTCCTATGGTGTCAGAATTTAGAGAAGTGTTTCCTAGTGACTTTCCTGGTATACCTCCGAATAGGGATATAGACTTTTGCATTGATTTAGAACTTGTACTCATCCCATTTCTATCCCTCCATATCGCATCGCTCCAGCAGAATTAAGAGAGCTTAAGGCTCAAATCCAAGAGCTTCATGTTAAATGATTTATTCATCCTAGTGCTTCCCCATGGGGTGCTCCAATTTTGTTTGTTAAGAAAAAGGATGGTAGTATGAGAATGTGTATAGATTACCGGCAATTGAATCGGGACACTATTCAAAACAATTATCCTCTTTCTCGAATAGATGATCTTTTTGACAAATTACAGGAGGTGTCAGTTTTCTCTAAGATTGATCTAAGGTCTGGCTACCATCAGTTGAAAATTAGGCCAGAGGATGTGCCCAAGACAGTGATTAGGACTCGCAATGGGCACTATGAGTTTTGGCTTATGTCTTTTGGTTTGACCAACGCGCCTGCAGCTTTCATGAGTCTGGTGAATGGGGTGTTCAAACCATTTCTTAATTCTTTCATTACAGTCTTTATTGATGATATTTTGGTCTATTCAAAAAGTGAGGAAGAGCATGCCGACCATTTTCGCATTGTTTTGGGTGTTCTTGGGAAACAAAGGTTGTATGCTCAATTTTCTAAGTGTGAATTTTGGTTGCATTTTTGGGACATGTAGTTTCAAAAGAAGGGGTAATGGTAGATCCTCAAAAGATTGAGGCGGTTAAGAATTGGGTTCGACCAAGTTTTATGATTAAAGTTAGGAGTTTTGTAGGGCTCGCTAGCTATTATCGTCGATTTGTGAAGAACTTTGCTTCTATTGCCTCTCACTTGACTAATTTGACCAAAAAGGAGATACCATATGAATGGACTAAAAATGTGAGGAGAGCTTTCAAAATATCAAGACTCTCTTGACCACCGCGCCTATTCTAGCATTACCGGTTGAAGGCAAAGATTTTATTGTTTATTGTGTGGCTTCACTTTCTGGTTTAGGTGCTGTGTTGATGCAGGATAAGAATGTTATAACTTATGCCTCGTGTCAATTGAAGGTACATGAGAGCAATAATCCAACACATGATTTGGAGTTGGCAGTGGTAGTGTTTGCTCTTAAGATCTGGCGGCATTACCTATATGGTGGTAAGTGTGAAGTGTTTACTGATCATCGTAGTTTGTAGCATGTGTTCACTCAAAAGGATCTGCATCTGAGACAGAGAAGGTGGATTGAATTACTCAAGGACTATGATGTGACCATTCAATACCATCCAGGCAAGGCTAATGTGGTGGCAGATGCTTTGAGTCGAAAAGCGATGAGTATGGGTAGTTTAGCTTGCTTGAGTGTATCCAAGCGACCTTTGGTTAAGGAAATTCATACCTTAGAATCTAAGTTGTTGGGCATCTCAGAAAGAGGCGGGGTGTTAGCTAGCATTGAAGTGAGGGCCACATTCATTGAGGAGATCAAGGCCAAGCAATTTGAAGAAGAAAATTTGGAGGAGCTTAGAAAGAAAACTGTGATTGGTAAGGCACGAGAGACCACTCTTGATTCGGAAGGTGTACTTAATTTCAAAGGAAGAATTTGTGTTCCCCGAGTTGATGATTTGATTCAAAAGTTGTTGATAGAGTCTCATGGCTCGCGATATTCTATTCATCCGGGTGTGACCAAGATGTATCAAGATTTTAAGCGAATTTATTGGTGCCCGGGCATGAAGAAGGATATAGCGGAGTTTGTGGCTAAGTGTCAGAATTGCCAACAAGTGAAATATGAACATAAAAGGCCTGCAGGTTTGCTTCAAAGAATTCCAATTCCGGAATAGAAGTGGGAAAGGATAGCCATGGATTTTGTGGTTGGTCTTCCCAAGACTTTGGGGAAGTTTGATTCTATTTGGGTAGTGATTGATAGGTTGACTAAGTCAGCCCATTTTATTTCGGTAAGAATAGATTATAATGCTGAACAATTGGCTAAGGTGTATGTGAAAGAGATAGTGAGGTTTCATGAGGTGCCCCTCTCTATCCAAGTTTTGGAGGAAATTACATGATGAATTGGGCACCCAACTCACTTTTAGTACAGCCTTCCATCCACAGACAGACGGGCAGTTAGAGAGGACTATTCAAGTGTTAGAAGACATGTTGAGGGAATGTGTGCTTGATTTTGGAGGGCATTGGGATATATTCATACCTTTGTGTGAGTTCTCCTATAATTATAGTTATCACTCCAGCATTGATATGGCACCATTTGAGGCATTATATGGGAGGGGATGTAGATCACTCATAGGATGGTTTGAGGCTGGAGATGTGAAACCTTTGGGGGTTGATTTAGTGAAAGATGCTCAAGATAAGGTGAGGAGTATTCAATCTAAGCTTTTAGCAGCCCAGAGTAGACAAAAGAAGTATGCAGATCATAAGGTAAGAGACATGGTGTTTCAAACCGGTGAAAATGTTCTTCTTAAGGTATCACCCATGAAGGGGTGATTAGATTCGGCAAGAAGGATAAGTTAAGTCCGCGATACATTGGTCCCTTTGAGGTTCTTGAATGTGTAGGACCAGTAGCATATAGATTGTCTTTACCTCCTAACCTCTCGGGAGTTCATGGTATTTCATATGTCCATGTTAAAGAGATACCATGGTGATGGGGATTACATCATTAAGTGGGACTCAACTGTGTTAGACAAAAACCTCCAATATGAGGAGGAACCGATTACAATTCTTGATCGTGATGTGCGTAAGTTTAGGACAAAGGAGATTAAGTCCGTGAAAGTTCAATGGAAGCACCGTCTAGTTGACGAAGCTACTTGGGAAACTGAGAGGGACATGCGAGACAAGTATCCCCAATTGTTCGTCGATTCAGGTACTACTTCATTCCTTCCCAAGCCTATTCTTCCTAAGTTTGTCACTCGGATACGAGTGATGGGTAAATTAGTATCCATTGTAATGATCGAGTTCCGTCATTATAGAAAAGCCAACGGGGAAAAATTTTGGGCCGAAAAACTTTTTCGTAGTAACTAGGAATTTCCCAACCTAGTCCGGTGTAGGAAAATCTGGTAGCAATCGGGTGACTTATTTATGAATTTGATTACATGAGTAGTTAGATAAGTCGTTAAGGAATAACAGGCATGAAGCCAATGGAGGCATAACATGCATGAAGCCAGTCCATACCTAGAATGACGTCGAAATCTACCATGTCTAACTCAATTAAATCAGCCATGGTGTCTTTGTGATTGATGAAAATGACGCAATCACGATAAACTCGCTCAGCTAAAATAGACTCCCCAATAGGTGTAGAAACACAAAAGGGTTCACAGAGTTTTTTAGGAATAAAAACAAACTTATTTGCAACATAAGGGGTTACAAAATATAAACTTTCTCCTGGGTCTAGCAAAGCATAGACATCAAAAGTAAAGACTTTGATCATACCAGTGACAACATCTGAAGAGTTCTCTTGCTCTTGGCGACTAGTGATCACATAAAGACGGTTTGTTCCTCCGCCAGTATCGGAAGTAGCTCCTCTAGGTGCAGCCCTGTCTGGTGGAGCAACTAATGAAGATTGGGCTCTATTGCCCTGACTCCCACTACCTAGCCGGTTCTTAGGGCACTCTTTCATGAAGTGTCCCTCTTGTCCACACTTGAAGCAACCTGACTGGCCATTACGACACTTACCTGGGTGGGTTCTACCACACCTAGAACATGCAAGAGCCCAATTACCTCTTTGTGCCCCCTTCCCTGAGCCTATGCAGGCCTAGCTCTGAAGTTCTGTGAAATCTGACCATTATACTCACCTTTGTTTCTGGATGCAGGTGCACTAGCAGATGATGGAGCAGGTCCCTTTTGCTTTTGTTGAAAGGACGAATGGTTCACATTACTCTTCTGCTGCCCGAACTCATTCCCTGTCTTAGCTTTCTTATTTCTGAATTCCTCCCTATCCCTCAGCTTCTCTTCCTCAACCTGCTGCACATATACCAGTAACCTAGATATATCCATATCCCCAATTAGCATCGCTGCCCTACCCTCTTTGCTTGATAGACGGCACAACCCAGCCACAAACATACTCATTCTACTCCTCATATCCGCAACTATATCCGGAGAATAACGGGATAGCTGGGTGAACATCAACCCATACTCATGAACACTCAAGGAATCCTGCTTAAGGGTAAGAAATTCTTGTACCTTAGCCTTTTTCAGTTCTCGGGAGAAGAAATGCCCTAAGAAAGCCTCCTCAAAACATGCCCAGCTCATAGGTGGTGCATCCTAAGCTCTACCCTCTTTCCACTAGTCAAACCAAGTCCTAGAAACATTCTTCAGTTGATATGCAGCTAGTTCAACTCACTTAGTATCGGCAACATGCATAGCCTCAAATACCTTCTTCAGTTCCTCAATAAAGTTCTATGGATCCTTAGTAGTGCTTGAACCCGTGAAACTTGGAGGATTCATCCTCAATAACTCTCGGATCCTCGAAGTATAAGTCACTTGTTGTCTAGATCCTCTCTGTTGCCTAACCTGATTAGTCACAGTTTGACTTAGCATCCTAATTGCTTCCCTGAATTCAGCATTAGTGACTTCCCCTTGAGGTTGCACTTTAGGTGCATTTGGTAACTCTTGCTCCTCAACATTATGCCTAGCAGGACAACCTCTGACAGCTCTTCGTGGAGGCATGATTAACTGAAAAGCACGCACAAGCACGAATTAGAAAGAAACTTTTTAGAGATCAAACTCTAAGGCACGAAGTGAGTGTGAAAGAAGTGAGAAACTTTTCCTAAGTGTCACAGTCTCCTAATTATAGATGTGGCGCGCTTCACACCGATAACCAGGACTCCACAGACACGGATTCATAGACTCCCTAGGACTCTTGAACTCTAGGCTCTGATACCAAGTTTTTAATACCCTGAGCCTACACCCCAGACGTGGCTGGCACTCGAGAATCATTTTTAGCCCCAAGCGAACACTTGGCCAGGCTTACTTACTCAGCGTAAGACTCTAAGCATTATTACAATGATCAAATGCACTTACTCAATGGTTTAATAAAATAAATTAGAATGTTTAAAAGTCAGCATTCAACTTGGCCTAAATGACAACTCAAATCTTAACATATGAAATGATAATGTAAAGACAACTGAACTACTAACTGTCTGACTGTCTATGAAACCTCTAAAACAAAGAGGGATGTCGGGACAAGACCCTTGATCATCCTAACAACGAAATACTAAAAGCAAAATAAAAAGAGTCTTCCAGAATGAAAGGAGGCTCACCAACTGACTCTGAGTGCTCAACTGGATCAATGAGGCGCTGGGTGATAATCCTGGTTACCTGCATCTGCATCATAATAAGATGCAGGCCAACTGGCATCAGTACATTAATTGTACGAGTATGCGAGTTGGAATGCTAAAGATGACTTAAGCTTAATCTGAAAGAAACACTTACCTTGGCTTTACTCAACTCCTAAATAACTTAACTCAATATAAAGCAATAAAACACATGCCATGTATAGAAATCCTTTAAAACAGTAGAAAACAACTTAGTTCGTTAAATAAAATGCAATAACAAACTCAACTTTACTTATATAATAAAATAATATAGTTTCTGTTGGAGATTCTCTAACCGACAACCATATATATAAGCCTAAGTGGTGATACAACGTCTTTGCCCACGCTGCCAGAACTGTCCTATACTTTGCCTTCATATAGAACGCCTCAACTAAGTAGATCCACTAGTCTATGCTAAAAGTGTCTTAAGGAGTCATCTAAAAAGTATGATCCTTTACTACCCATGATGGCTACATGGTTTATGGAGACTTGAGTTAATATGAATTCGCATCCCCATATCGGTGCTCAATACTACTCCCAAAATATACTTAGCTCATATGATTTAAATCAAAACTTCTTTCTTTTGTTTGAGATAATGAATCAAAACTTTAGCTTAAAAGCTCTCTTGGAAATCGGTGTTTCCCTTTCTTGTTCAAATGTGAAAACATTTTAAACTCATGGGAATACTTAGCTCCCTTATAGTTTTTGGAGAAATGAACTCAACTCTTTACTCTATACTTAACTTGAAACTTACGTCTTAAAACAACGTTAAAATGTTTGTGAAAGACTTTTGAAAACTTTATAAACTTCTCTTTGACTTGCTTCTTGACTTCTAGACTTGACTCTTAACTTTTCTTGAATTGAAGTATGGATTCAAGGTTCATGATCTCATGTTTATGGATGATTTCATGATATTTAGATGTACCTAAGAGTGTTGGAATCAACTAAGAAACATAGGTACATTGCTAAGGAATAAATACGAAAGGATGGGGGACGAATGGGGAGAACTGGCGTCCCTGGCGCTCTGAGACGCGTGGGGCGCCAGCCCTAAAAATTCAGAGACTGGTCTGGGGTGCGCTGGCTAGCGCGGTGCCCCAAGGTTGAAAATTCAGAAACCCTTTTGGGGCGCGCTGGCTGGTGCGACGCCCCACCCTTTTCCCCAGGTGTTTGACGACTTTTCTTGCTCGTTTTTCATCTCTAAACACTCTAAACTTCAATGGTTCTTTCCCCAAACATTTAGAATCGACTAAACCATCCAAATACATCAGATTCTACTCGAAATCACAACTAATTACATGAATAAGGATCAAACCTCAACAATTTCAACAAATCAAGAATTCAAAGGAACTTCAACAAACCCATCAAGAATTCAATTTTTAAACTTTCAAAGACTTAATTCGCTAAAATAAAACATGATTTGGCACGTGGGTGAACTAACCCAACGCTATGTGATCTCACATACCTCGTAGGGATCACCCCTTGATGAAATCCACAAGGTAAACGTGAACGATCTTGACGATTCTTGATTTCTCTTTTCTTTTCTCCTCTATTCTCTTTTCTCCAAGACCTAGCGTGAACTCCAACTTTTCTAAACTGACTAAAATCTGACTCTACCCCAAATAAACTCCTAAAAACGAATTAAAACAATTGGTAAGGAAAAGACTAAAATGCCCTTCCAAAATTGGGCTTAAACTTTCCTTATTCGAACAGCACAACTTCCAAAGGGAATATCTCACTCATACGATTACGGAATCACACAAACTCGGTGGCGTTGGAAATATTATTCCAAGAGCTGTCCTACCATATCTGGAAGTACACCTAATCTGTAGCACCCCATATCCAAAAATAGACCAGATTTCATATTTTCAGAAGTTGCAGGTGCAACCTACGGTCTCCACCCACGGACCATGGTCTTACCCATAGCCCATGTTGTTGGTGCGTGGTTAACCACTGCAATCCTCCCCAGAACTCATCTCAGACAATAGTCTAAGTGTCGATCCACGAACGGACTTATGGTCCGTAGGCCAGGCCACGGTCCATGGATCAGACCCCCCTACCCAGCCTCTGACATGAACGATGGTCAACAAGCATGGACTGTCGTTCGATCCACGGTTCATAGGTCTGATCGTTGGTGAAGGTCAGAAGCCAGCTAGGGGTAAATTATAGATTGGGTCAACTTCAAATGGTCATCACTCCCAGAACAAAAGTAATTATATGTCTCATGACCTATTATATGATAGATAATTGAATACTCTTTCCAATGCCACTGAGTTTGCTAAAATACGACCTCCGAGTAAAAAGTTATGCTCGTTTTAGTGAAGCCCTGTAGGGCAGACTTGACCTACGACCCCAACTTACGGACCGTAGGTTGACCTACAGCCCGTAAGTCCCGTTCGTCGGTCACTCCGACAGTAGTTAAGTCAGTGATCTTTTGGTCTTTTCCAATTTCGTTTAACCCCTAAGCTACGTCGTTTAGACCCCCTAGATGACGAGGTTTTAGTCAGTTTAAGCCTAGAAACATAACTAGAACTTACCTAAGTCAGATCATTCATCAAAACTTAGAAAAATTTGAACGCTTAGAGGAGAAAGAAGTCAAGAACCCTAGTTCAAGAATGCAGTAAGGTTCCATTAGTTCCAGCCCCTGAAATTTAAAGATTGCTCCGTGGAATTCGTCACCAAGTACGTGGGATTTCGCTAGTGGGTTCCTTTCACCCATTAGGTCCCTATAATTCAGTCAGATTCTTGATTCCATGATTATGAACAGACCTAGGTTTTCTAGATATTTCAACAGATCATCACGAATTAGTTATTTAAATGTCCCAAATCAGATTATCATGTTATTGCTCAGTTTATTGCATGAATTTCAGAACCCTAGCTATGTATTTATTTAGTTCTTGAATTACACATGCTAGGTCAGATATTTCAATATTCAGTTATACATGCCTCAGTTTATAAATGCATCATTATCAGATTAATTGTTGCATTCTCAGTTTTGCATCTTCAAGTTTGAGTTATCCAGTATTACAGAAATTCAGTCATAATGTGTTAATCACTTAATCTATTAGGAGTAGCATAATACCGAGTTGGACTAGGGTTCAGGGTACCTATATAGTCCCAGAACTAAGAGCCACGTAGGTGTAAATCCCCTCCGTGGGCATCATTTAGTGATCACGCCAGCATGCCTCTATACCTTTGGCTGGGTATATTGGGTCCTCTCGATGGGTAGTATACATCGGACTCCACATTTAGCTCATGTGGTTTTATTGTCGGTTATTAGTTGCTCCCACAGTTCAGTCGGACTCTATTTCATTGACTACATTTACAGTTCATTCAGTATTCAGTCAGCATGTTATAAATTTGTCATTGCATTCAGTTAGTTCAGATTCAGTATCTCATCTTATGCATATTATACTTATCTTATTGCTTGTTCAATTATATGTCTTATTTATCTTTACTCTATCTTGCATTCTCAGTACCTTTCAAGTACTGACGCATATGTGCGCTACATCTTCTCGTGATGTAGGTTCAGGTTCTCAGCATCCAGATCATGATTAGATCGGTTCCCGATCTCCAGTTCAGCAGCATCAGTGGTGAGTCCTCATTCTTAGAGGATAGTAGTCATGATATCTTTCTATTTTCAGTCTTTTAGTTTCAGTTTTGCTAGACTTAGCTGGGGCATGTCCCAGCATTTCTAGTCAGCTTAGAGGCTTATTTCATACATAGTTAGATTCAGCTTAGAATTGAGTTAATATCTTCTTTGTATTAAACTCATCAGTTTTCATATATCTCACTTATAGCATATGGGTATTCCCCATTTATTTATTTTATTTATGATTATACCTTCCGCATCAGTTTATTATTCAACTCATCTTTAGTATGCTAATGATCATGCCAGCAGGGCTAGCTTGGGATCACTTGTGGTCCTAGGTCCCGTGTCCGTGTCTCAGGGGTAGTCTCGGGGAGTGACAAATTTGGTATCAGAGCACTAGGTTTAAGTGTCCTAGGATATTTGAAAGGCCGTACTAAGTAGAGTCATTTTCAGGGGTGTGAAGTGCGCCACATCTAATGAGAGGGAGGCTACAAAGTGATTTAGGAAAAATATTCATTTTCTTGTTACTCTTATCGTGCGTAAGGTATGATCAAATTTTATTCTAACTCGACGTTCTACGTTTCAGTGATCATGACTCCTCGTAGAGCTAACGTTAGGAATGTGAATGCCAGGAACACAAACGCAGCTCCTCCAATCCCAGATCAGGAAGTTTCAAATGTAGAATTCAGGAATGCCATTCAGATGTTGGCTCAGAGTGTGGCCAACAGAACAATCAGCAGGTTCCAGTTCAGGCAAATGCCAATGTTGGGTCAGCTGCAGCTAGAGTACGAGACTTTGTTAGGATGAATTCACCAGAGTTCTTAGGATCGCAAGTTGGAGAAGATCCCGACAATTTCTTGGATGAGATCAAGAAGATCTTTGAGGTGATGCAGGTCACTGGGAATGATCGGGTTGAGTTGGCATCTTACCAACTGAAAGATGTGGCTCATATTTGGTACACTCAGTGGAAAGAGAACAGGCGTGCATATGCCGCTTCTATTACTTGGGATTGTTTCAGTGAAACCTTTCTGGACAGGTTCTTCCCAAGAGAGTTAAGGGAGGCAAAATCTCAGGAATTTATGAACATGAGACAAGGTAATATGACGGTCCAAGAGTATGGGATCAAGTTTACACAACTCTCCAGGTATGCTCCTCATATGGTTGTTGATTCCAGAGATCAGATGAATAAGTTATTGTATGAAGTGTCAGATTTGGTGAAAATGGAGTGCGGAAATGCTATGTTACTGGGAGATATGAACATCACTAGGCTTATGACTCATGCTCAGCAGGTTGAGGGTGATAAGCTTAGGGAACAGGCAAAGGAGAACAAGAAGGCTAGGACTGGGAATTATGATTATTCTCAACAGAAATTGGGTGGTGGAAATCGCTCGCAGTCTCAGTAGAAATTTTTAGCGCCAGCCCCTTCATCAGCTAGTGTTCCATCCTCCAAGAACAGGTATGATCATAAAGGTAGGGCATCCGGCTCTAAGTCTCAGGGAAGTGTTCCAGGTACCAAAACCTACCCAACTTGCCCTAAGTGTGGTAAAAACCATCCGGATGAGTGTCTTGTAGGAAAATAATGATGTTTTGGGTGTGGTCAGTCTGGTCACAGGTTGAGGGATTGTCCTTCTAGACAGGGTCAAGGAGGCAATGCTAGTAGAACTCAGTCTAGAACTTCAGCAGCACCAGCAGGTCACCCGACTCAGTAGGGTAACTCATCTGGTACAGGTGGCGGTCAGTGCCAGAACAGGTTGTATGCTCTTCAGGCTCGCCAGGATCAGGAATAATCTCATGATGTAGTCACTGGTACGTTACGAGTCTTTAATCTCGATGTTTATGCTTGGTTAGATCCATGGGATACTCTTTTCTTTGTAACTCCATATATAGCAGTCAAGTTTAGTGTTAGTCCAGAAACTCTCTCTGAACGCTTCTCAGTCTCTACTCCTGTCGGTGACCCAGTTATAGCTAGATCGATATACAGAAATTGCCCTGTCACAGTCTCCCAAAAAGTCACCTCAGCAGATCTTGTAGAGGTAGAAATGGTAGGCTCCGATGTCATTCTAGGCATGGATTGGTTACATTTATGTTATGCCTCAGTCGATTGTAGAACTAGGATTGTTCATTTTCAATTTCCAGATGAACCAATCTTAGAATTGAAAGGTAGTAGCTTAGCGCCTATGGGTCGATTCATTTCTTACCTTAAGGCCAGAAAAATGATTTCTAAGGGGTATCTCTATCATTTAGTTCGGGTCAAATTCTAACTCCAAAACCCCAACTCTTGAGTCAGTTCCTGTAGTCAATGAGTTTCCAGAAGTGTTTCCAGAAGATCTTCCCGGAGGAAATTGATGACTTGTTTGACCAACTTCAGGTGCTAGCCATTTCTCAAAGATAGACCTCAGATCTGTTTATCATCAGCTCAGAGTCAGAGATAGTGACATTCTAAAAACAGCCTTTAGAACTCGGTATGGTCACTATGAATTCATAGTTATGTCATTTGGACTAACCAATGCTCCTGCAGCTTTCATGGATTTGATGAACAGAGTGTTCAAGCAATACTTGGACTTGTTCGTTATCATCTTTATTGATGATATCCTCATTTACTCTAGGTATTAGGAATAACATGCGATTCATTTGAGGGTTGTCCTGCAAACTCTCAAAGATCGCCAGTTATTCGCTAAGTTTAGCAAATATGAGTTTTGATTACAATCTGTTGCTTTCCTTGGGCATATAGTATCCAGCAAAGGGATCCGAGTGGATTCTCAGAAAATAGAAGTAGTGAAACAATGGCCCAGACCTACCTCTCCTACAGATATCAGAAGTTTCTTGGGTCTAGCGAGTTATTATAGAAGGGTTATGGAGGGATTTTCATCCATAGCCTCTCCATTGACTAGGTTGACTCAGAAGAAGGTCAAGTTCCAGTGGTCAGATGATTGTGAGAAAAGATTTGCAGATTTAAAAACTAGGTTGACTACAGCTCCCGTTTTGACTCTACTAGAGGGTTCAGACAGTTATGTTATATATTATGATGCATCCAGAGTCGGCCTAGGTTGTGTGTTAATGCAGCAAGATAAGGTTATAGCATATGCTTCTAGATAGCTTAAGGTGCATGAGAAGAACTATCCAACTCATGACCTCGAGCTTACAGCAGTGGTATTTGCACTCAATATTTGGAGACACTACTTGTATGGTGTGCACGTAGATGTGTTCACTGACCATAAGACCCTTCAATATGTGTTCACCCAGAAAAAGTTGAATCTTCGCCAGAGGAGATGGCTTGAGTTTCTCAAGGACTATGACATGAGTGTGCATTACCATCCTGGTAAGGCGAATGTAGTAGCAGATGCTCTTAGCAGACTATCTATGGGTGGTGTAGCCCATGTTGAGGAAGAAAGGAAGGAACTAGCGAATGATGTTCACAGGCTTGCTCGCTTGGGAGTTCGCCTTATGAGCATATCAGATAATGGTGTCATAGTTTAGAATGGGTCAGAATCTTCTTTGGTAATAGAGGTTAAGGAAAAGCAAGGCAGTGATCCAATCTTTCTTGAACTTAAGGGTGCAGTCCACAAACAGAGAGTTGAGGTTTTCTCCCAAGGGGAAGATGGTGTGCTTCGATACTAGGGTCGATTATGTGTTACTAATGCGAGCGAGTTGAGACAACATATTATTCCAGAGGCCCATAACTCCAGATATTCTATTCATCCAGGTGCCACTAAGATGTACCACGATCTGCGGGAAGTCTATTGGTGGAATGGTATGAAAAGAGATATAGCAGACTTTGTGGCTAAGTGCCCTACTTGCCAGCAAGTGAAGGTAGAACTTCATAAACCAGGGGGTATGACTCAAGAGATTGACATTCCTACTTGGAAGTGGGAAGTGATCAATATGGACTTCATTACAGGATTACCTCATACCTGCAGATAGAATGACTCAATTTGGGTGATAGTTGACAGAGTTACTAAGTCTGCTCGCTTTTTTGTGGTCAAGACTACAGATTCGGCGGAGGACTACACCAAGCTTTACATTAATGAGATAGTCAGGTTGCATGGGTTCCTTTTTCTATCATCTCAAATAGAGGTCCTCAGTTTACCTCTCATTTCTGGAAGTCATTTTAGAAAGGTCTTAGTACCCAGGTTAACCTTAGCACAACATTTCATCCACAGACGGATGGTCAGGCAGAGCGTACCATTCAGACCTTAAAGGACATGTTGAGAGCTTGTGTGATCAACTTCAAGGGTAGTTGGGAAGATCACCTTCCTCTTATATAATTACCCTACAATAATAGCTACCATTTTAGCATTTAGATGGCCCCTTATGAGGCTTTGTATGGGCGTAGATGTAGATCTCTTGTTGGTTGGTCTGAAGTAGGTGAAGCAACCTTGATAGGACCAGATTCAGTCAATGATGCTATGGAGAAAGTGCAACTCATTAGATATAGACTTAAGACTGCCTAGAGTCGCCAGAAGTCTTATGCATATGTGAGAAGTAGGGAATTAGAGTTCTAAGTTGATGAGTGGTTTTTCTTGAGAGTGTCACCTATGAAAGGGGTGATGAGATTTGGCAAGAAAGGGAAGCTCAGTCCTAGATATGTAGGCCCTTACAAGAGTCTGAGGAGGATTGGTAAAGTGGCTTGTGAGTTAGAGTTGCCTGCAGAATTAGCAGTGCATCTGATTTTTAACATTTCACTTTTGAAGAAGTGTGTGGGTGATCCAGCATCCATAGTTCCATTAGAGAGTGTGGCCGTGAAAGATAGTCTCTCATATGAGGATGTACCAATTGAGATTCTCGATCGTCAGGTTAGAAGGTTGAGAAACAAAGAAGTCGCTTCAGTCAAGGTTTTATGGAGGAGTCAGTCTGTAGAGGGAGCTACTTGGGAAGCAGAAGCAGCAATGAAGTCCAATTATCCTCATCTCTTTCCTCCTGATTCCACTCCAGCTTGAGGTAATAGTTCCTCTTCAATTTTTCAGTCATTCATGCGTAAATTCATTCTTAGTATCATGTTCCTTCAATTGTACTTGTATTTTACAGCGTATTTGCATGTCGTGGAACTCAGTTAAGTCAGAAATTTAGTCTTCAGTGTGTAGTGGTAGGATTTGCAGCTCTTTCCCTCCATTCAAGCTAGTTTAGTCTTCATTCAAGGACGAATATTCTAAAGGGGGAGATAATGTAACACCCCATATCCAAAAACAGACTAGATTTCAGATTTTCAGAAGTTGCAGGTGCAACCTACAGTCTCCACCCACGGACCGTGGTTAGACCACGGACCGTGGTTAGACCACGGCCCGTGCTATTGGTATGTGGTTCACCACTGCAACCCTTCCCAGAACTCAGCTCAGAAAATCGGCTAAGGGTCTATCCACGATCGGACCTACGATCCTTAGGCCAGGACTCGGTCTATGGTCCTGGTCTGTGGATCAGACTCCCCCCCTTACCCAGCCTCTGACACGAACGAAGTCCAACCAGCACAGACTGTCGTTCGATCCACGGTCCGTAGGTATGACCATTGGTGAAGGTCAGCAGCTAGCTATGGGGAAATTGCAGATTGGGTCAACTTCAAATGGTCATCACTCCAAACACAAAAGTAATTATTTTTACCATGACCTACGATATAATAGATAATTTAATCCTCATTCTAACGCCACCAAGTTTGCTAAAATCCGACCTCTGAGTAAAAAGTTATGCTCATTTTAGTGAAGCCCTGTCGGGAAGACTTGACCTACGACCCCAACCTACGAACCGTAGGTTGACCTATTGCCCGTAGGTCCCGTCCGTCGGTCACTCCGACAAAAGTTAAGTCAGTGATCTTTTGGTCTTTTCCAATTTCGTTTAACCCCTAAGCTACGTCGTTTAGACCCTAGATGACGAGGTTTTAGTCAGTTTAAGCCTAGAAACATAACTAGAACTTACCTAAGTCAGATCATTCATCAAAACTTAGAAAAATTAGAACGCTTATAGGAAAAAGAAGTCAAGAACCCTAGTTCAAGAACGCAACACGGTTCCATCAGTTCCAGCCCCAAAATCTAAAGATTGCTCCGTGGAATTCGTCACCAGGTATGTGGGATTTCACTAGTGGGTCCCTTTCACCCATTAAGTCCCTAGAATTCAGTCAGATTCTTGATTCCATGATTATGAACATACCTAGGGTTTCTAGAATTTCAACAGATCATCATGAATTAGTTATTTAAATGTCCCAAATCAGATTATCATGTTATTTCTCAGTTTATTGCATGAATTTAAGAACCATAGCTATGTATTTCTTTAGTTCTTGAATTACACATGCTAGGTCAGATATTTCAGTATTCAGTTATACATGCCTCAGTTTATAAATGCATCATTATCAGATTAATTATTGCATTCTCAGTTTTGCATCTTCAGTTTTGGGTTATCCAGTATTATAAAAATTCAGTCATAATGTGTTTATCACTTAATCTATTAGGAGTAGCATAATACCGAGTTGGACTAGGGTTCAGGGTACCCATATAGTCCCAGAACTACGAGCCACGTAGGTGTAAGTCCCCTCCGTGGGCATCATTTAGTGATCACGCCAGCATGCCTCTATACCTTTGGCCGGGTATATTGGGTCATCTCGATGGGAAGTATACATCGGACTCCATATTTAGCTAATGTGGTTTTATTGTCGATTATTAGTAGCTCCCACAGTTCAGTGAAACTCTATTGCATTGACCACATTTACAATTCATTCAGTAATCATTCATCATGTTATAAATTGGTCATTGCATTCAGTTAGTTCAGATTCAGTATCTCATCTTATGCATATTATACTTGCTTTATTGCTTGTTCAATTATATTTCTTATTCAGCTTTACTCTATCTTGCATGCTCAATATCTTTCAAGTACTGATGCATACGTGTGCTACATCTTCTTGTGATGTTGGTTCAGATTCTCAGCATCCAAATCATGCTTATATCGATTCCCGATCTCCAGTTCAGTAGCATTAGTGGTGAGTCCTCATTCTTTGAGGACAATAATCATGTTATCTTTCAGTTTTCAGTCTTTTAGTTTCAGTTTTGCTAGACTTAGCTGGGGCATGTCTCAGCATTTTTAGTCATTTTAGAGACTTATTTCAGACATAGTTAGATTGAGCTTAGAATTGAGTTAATATCTTCTTTGTATTAAACTCATCAGTTTTCATATATCTCAGTTATAGCATATGGGTTTTACCCATTTTTTCATTTTATTTATGATCATAGCTTCTGTATCAGTTTATTACTCAACTCATCATTAGTTTGCTCATGATCATGCCAGCAGGGTTAGCTTGGGATCACTTGTGGTTCTAGGTTCCATGTCCGTGTCTCGGGGGTAGTCTCGGGGTGTGACATAACCCATCCTGAGCTAGGATTTATGGCCGTTTGAAGTTGACCAAAACTCAACTTATTCTAACTTAACAAAATTTCTGGATTTTCATTCTTTCCAAAAATGACCATTTCCAATTATTAACTCCTTCCTAGTTATTTCAATTTGTGAGATGTTACAATACTGACAGAAACTCAATACTAACTATCTATAAATCCTCTATAGTTCAACATGGATGTCGGGACAAGTTCCAAGACACCTCAAAACTACTAAACTAAAAGACAAGAGTGGAGTCCTCCAGAATGCAAGGAAAACTCACCAAAGCTAGCAAGAAGTGCACATTCATCTCAACGGAGCGCCTGTTGATGATCCTGAACACCTATATTTGCATCATAGATTGATGTAGGTCAAATGACATTAGTACATTGAATGTACGAGTATGTAATATAGCCGAGGAAAATAAATAACTGAAACGAAGAAGCTCAAGCAAGTAACTCAACTGAATGTAAAGAAACAAATGAGTGAAATCATTTAAACTTTACAAATACTTACTCATCTCTGAACTCAATCTATTCTGGATATGATAAAAAAAATACAGTTTTAACTATATTTGAGAGATTCTCTAACCTACAACCATCACTATGAGCTATGTGATGATATAGCATCCCACCCACGCTACTAGAATTGTCCTATACCATGTCGGGGCATAGATACTCTCAACTGAGTGGATATACTAAGCAACAAGGATTATGATTATTTACCCATGTTGACAAACATGGTTTATGAAGATTTTGAGTTGTCTGAACTCATCCCCATATCAGTGCTCAATACTACTCTGAATAATATACTCATGTTCAAATGTATAAAACATACTATTTGTCTGTTTTGAGGTAATTACTCAAAATAACCTCTTAAAAGAGGTAACTACTCTGAAATATCTCTGAACTAATAAACAATTTTTAGAAATCAAAGTTATAATTTTTTCAACGTAAATATGATAAATTTGGAATACTTAGTTCCCTTGTACTCTTTCTCAATTCATATTTGTAAACTCTTTCTCAAAACTCATCTTTGCTTTCTCTAGAAACTCAATTTAAGACAAAAATGTTTGCTTTAAAAGATTCTTAAAAATTATAACTCAAAATAGGGTTCATGGTGATATATAGATATGAACAATCAACTCAAGAATCTCAATGCAAGATATAGCAACTCAATAATCAGGAACTAGAATTCAGAACTCAATAACGAAACTCATCTCAAGAATTATCAAAATGAAGGATGTAACCCTAGATCATTCTTTATTAAGAAAAGTAGATATAGAGCATGAGGATGACTCAGTCCATCACTATGATAGCCTTACATACCTGGAAGAACAAAGTTCTTGAAGAAGTTTTAAGGAGAACTTGATTGGAATACTTGAAACCCTAGTTTTGTCTTTCTTAGAGATGAAGGGTGAAGAAGAACCTTGGATTGAAAGCCTTAGGATTCTTAAAGATAATTTGAACTTGGATCCTTTAGGTCTTGAGAAATTGGAGAAATCCCTTTCTTAGAGTTCTTGATCTTTGGAAGAAGGAGAATTAGGGATTTTGAGAGCTGTTATATGCATAATGATGTTATTAGGTTGTAAGATGGACTTAGAGAAGTTTATTTAGGGTAAGAGGTCAATAATACCCTTCTAGGAACATAAAAAATACCATAAAAGCAAAGAAAATGACCTTTTAAGAAGTCTCGTCGACCAAATAGGTGATCTAGAGGTATCCCCACCAAAAAACACTCGGTAGATCACCCATTTGGGCCTTTAGATCACCCAAATTAACAGAAGCTTAGGGTTTTCAGGACAATTCGGCGATCTGATTCGGCGTTTCACCCACCCATTTGGCGGATCACCGATTGAGCAGGTGACTTCACCCAATTTCCTAGTCCGGGTATGTTACATTTAAACAACCATAACTTTTTACTCCAAAGTTAGATTAAGGATAACTCGGGGCGTTGGAAAGAAGACTCAAAGACCCTCAATTTGATAGGTCATAGACCACCTAATTCGATATATGTTGAGAGATATGAGTGTTTGTAGTTGACCTTTATATGAACTCATGCGAGAACTTAGCCAATAGAAATGTTTTGAACTTGACTTGGTGTTTGATGTCCCTTATGACCCTAGATCACTTTAGATACTCTTGATACATTTGGTAAAGGAATCTATAACACATGAGCAAGTAGGACATCACCTGATTCATGCTCATATACTTACGACGAACGATTCAGATTTTTAAGGGTAGAGTTGCAAGGTACTACAAAATGATTCAAGTCTTAGCTTAGAATTTTTTGGGGTGTTACAATATATCCTCCTTGGGATCATTCATCCTCGAATGAAAGGTGCACTGAGCATAGAAAGAAAAGGAGTTACTCTTACTATCTTTCTGACTTCTGAACTTACCTACTAACGTAGGCGGAACTGATTCATACTATGATTTTAGAATTGTATTTAGCACATAAGTCACAAAAGATATGGATTTGAATATAGTCACGCTCTATATGAATTTATTTGACATAAAACAAGGGTATCTGGACACAAAGTAAGAATAGGACTACTATGCCATAAGCAATACAACTGCTAGCTTTCAAGCCTAGCAACACCTCTAAATCATGCCCTCCTTTATGAATATTGCACTTCATTAGCTGCAATTTATAACTCTTATAATGGTTTATGACTATTCATACCAAGGTCTAAGTTAAGTTGTCTACTCTTACTGTGTTCAAGCCTAACTCTAAATCACAGGGTGCTAAGCATGAGATTTTTATACTAATCTAAACCACAAGATTCATGTTTTATACATCTATAGGGAATCTCATCCCAAGGATACTACTCTTGACCACCACATTCAACCAACCTCGAGTCCTAATCAAGAAACACCTAATGCATTATGCATTCATCCACATGATATCAACACCTCATCAAGCCTATAACTATAACCACTCCATGGAATCCTACTAACCAATCTTTCTAAGAATCTCTCATTCTCTCGTCATCTCTACCAACTGAAATTTCACGCATTGTTCCTAGAATTGACTAACTACTCTCATCTAACTATTACTCATAGTAAAACTTCATATCTTCCTTCCTTCATCTTTATAAGCTTTAATCACAACACCACTACCACAATATGAAACATTAACCCATTCTTATCTATCATCACACAACTATTATTAACAACACAATCCTCCAAACTGAAAAGGATCACTGAAAGAGCTTCAGAGTGAAAAATCATAAGCACGATTCATTTGAGAATTTTGATATAAAAATATGCATGACATAACATTATGTTGATATCCATTGAGAGTAAATTATGAATTTGTAAGACTAACCATATTATGAGACATGAGTGCTTATATGAATAGGTTCATATCATGAGACTGATATCTATAAATCCATGGAGTAAGATTGAAACCAAGGTGAAAAAGGCTTTGCCCCTCATCCAGGGAACTGAGTATAGATGTGAATCTGTCAGAAGTGCATGAGCATAGGTCATGAACACAATTTTGATATTAGAGACATCAACCAAATGTTGTAATGACTAAACTTTGTGAAATACGCTAGATTATTAATGGATTGATATATCACTAAAAATCTTTTTGAACACATCAATATCTGATTCTCCACACTTGACTTGGTTTCTCATCTTATCATATCCCCCTTAAGTTTGAAACTGACACTTTAAAGCTATGGATTTATTCCATCAACTCTAAACTACTCTATATTTGATTTACTCTAATACTCAGGAAATGCTACTCTAATTGCTACTAAATTCTCCACGTACAGGCACTAAGATTCCTTCTAAGGCTTCTTTATGAGATACTACTCTTAACTTCTTCCGACTTCTATAGAAGACTTTCTATAACCATTACACGCATTGACCTATAAAGTCACTTAATCTTAACTCTTGATAGTCTGACTTTTCCTTCTTAGCTCACCAATACCATCATTCTAAGTTCATAGCTAGCTAATTGGAGGAAAATTGAACTATATTTAAGAGTCTCATCACTATGATTCCTTCTACCAAACTCTTAAGGGTAATGAATAATGATTACATCATCCTACCCCATACTAATAGCTCAAATATATTATCTAGACACACATGAAAAAAATCATAAATTTAATTAGAGTCTCATCTGACTATATTTGATCTCAGGTACACATCTTAATACTCTTGTCAATCTAATGACTTAGCCGCACTTTATTTCTCTCAGCTAATGGTCACAATACCAAACTTACACTACTCACATTCATTACAAACTAACACCTTAATTTCTCACCTACTCTATGTCAAATCCACCAGATCAATTCTCAAAACTAACATCATCACCCTCATGTTGACATGAAATCACGACACTCAATCAAATTCAAGCTTAGTGCCTAGTACTAAACACATATATCAATATAATTGCTCGCATAGTATACTAACTTACAACTACTAGATTAAATTAAGAAACACTCACCCTCTAAGACCTCATATAGTAGTTAACCTTTATCTCCCAGTCTACCTACTTACAAATTACTGTCACATTTCCTTTTACAACTTATGCACTATTTACCATCCACTGTATATCATTGCCTAATTAGTTATATAACCCTCTGAATATCATGGATTCTCCCTTAAAAATAATCACCTCATGAATACTCTGTTATTCTATTCAACACCTATACTTGATCTTCACTAATACATTGGCATATCGACATAAAATCCTTTTTGGTTAAAGTATACTCTAACTCATCCTTACTAGTACTATTACTCTACCTTCTATCATGTCATCCACACAAAATTACCACTCCTTAGCCCACACATAAGGGGAAAACTCCTCATCAATGACTTACCAGGTATATGGGTACAACTTACATACTCTACTCAATAACTATCCCCATCTCTTAAGTTACTACACTTCCAAATTCATACTTCTAACTTTGGCCACTTCTACTACTATTGGATCATAGCATTGCAACTCATACTATCTTTTCGGTGATAATACTACCAAGTGCTCTAAAACACACACCCTTCATAAAGGGCATCACCTCAAATAAGGTTTAGAGAAGAGAATATGAGAGCAAATCATGATTTTAGCTTGAATGCACGAGTCATATGAATAAAGGTACACTATTTCACATCAATACACTTAAGCTCACTGACGGGCTTCTCTCAAGATCCTCTGCAATCTCATGGCTTTCTGAAAACTTTTGCTGAGAGTAACTCATCGATGAGGATTAAAATTTTATTTTCAACCACCTTGAGTGTGAGGGGTAGTCGAATGAATTTGAGAAATGCATGAGTTTGAATAAGTTCCTCATAACACAGTTCTATTGCATGATTTAGAGTATGAAAGAAGGAAAACTTTGCATGAATGTTTGTAGTCCCTCACTAATAGAAGTGGCGCCCTCACAACCATAAATAAGATCCTACTGACACGACTTCATAGACATCCAAGGACACTTTAAATATGTGCTCTGATTCCAAGTTTGTCATTCTCCGAGCCTACACCATAGCCACGGCCGGCACTCGAGAATTATTGTTGATCCCCAAGCGAACCCTGGGCCTGACTGACACTTAGCGGATGATTAACTCAAACATATTTAAGCTTTAAAATAGAATTTAAATTCAAAAGTCTCAAAACTTCTCAAATCTCAAACTATCTCAAAAAAATATACTAAAAATGTCTGAAAATACACTGAAAATAATAGTCTCTCCGTCCCATTTTATGTGGCACTTTTCAGATTTTGAGATTCAAACAAGTCGATCTTTGACCGTAAATTTTTCATATATCTTTTAAATATTTTGAAATTTTAATTATTGTGACTTATAGTACTTTTAATGTAGTTTACAAATATATAAATTTCATTTCAAAAAAATTGAAGATACCATGCGCAAATTCCCGATCAAACTTAAAATGTTTGACTCTCGAAAAACAAAAAGTGCCACATAAATTGGGACAAAGGGAGTAATAGTTTGTCAAAACATTTCAATGAAAATACTGACAAAAACTCAACACTAACTATCTATGAAGCCTTTATAGTTCAACATGGATATCGGGACAAGGCCCGTGACACCTCAAAACTACTAAACTGAAAGACAAGAGTGGAGTCCTCAAATATGCAAGGAAGGCTCACCAAATATAGGAAGAAGTACATAGTGATCTCAATAGAGCACGTGTTGGTGATCCCAAACACCTAAATCTGCATCATAGAAAGATGCACATTGAATGACATAAGTACATTGAATGTACGACTATGTAATATAGCTGAGGAAAATAAATAACTGAACCAAAGAAGCTCAGGAAAGATACTTAACTGAATTTAAAGATACAAAGGAGTGACATCATTTAAACTTTACAAATATTGTAACACCCCAAAAATTTCTAAGCAAAGACCCAAATCATTTTGTAACACCTCACAACTCTACTCTTAAACTTTGAATCATTCGTTAAACACCTCAGACTTCGAGAAAGGCTAAAGAGTGCTAGCAGGAAATTCCACAAACCCAAAATGGACCATGGACCTTTCACACCACCCTAAATGGTTTGTTTATGGGTACAGGGCCCTTTTAGGTAATGGCGGCCAACCGTCCAGGGCTTCCAAGGTGGGGTCACTTGGACGGGACTCTAGACGGCCCATGGTGGCTTGTACGGTCCATTTAGGGGTCCATACAAGTCACCCATCAACTTTAAGTTTTGGATCAACTTTAAATGATCATATATCTAAGCACATAATGAATTTGGTGGAACATGACCTGTCAAATTAAATTTATTTTAGGCAAGTCCACCAAGTTTGTCTTATTTCAAGTTCGAAGTAAAAAGTTATGCTTGTTTTAGTGAAGGTCTATCAGGAAGGTCAAGCTTCACGGCTGGCCATACGTCCCTTGAAGTGTGTCACAGAACGTGAAGCCTTAAATGGTCAGTGAAACCTCCATTTTAAGGCAACTTGACAATTTTAAAATTGAAGTTGTTTTGGTTTTTCCCCTATGCGTTTGTCACTTAAACTACGTTGTTTTAACCTCTATTATAAGTCTAAACCATGATGTTTTACACCTAATTAAGGGCTTATAAAGGTTTAATCAATTATTTTATGTTCATTAACACTTCAACACTTTAGACCAAGGTTCCAAGAGGAGAAAAGCTAAGGTTCAAACGTTCTTTAAGTTTTTTCGATTTCACCAAAGAACTTTGTTCTTCTAGGTATGTAAGGCTATCATAGTGTTGTACTAGTTCTATATCATGCCCTACATCTACTTTCAAATTATTAAAATAGCAATCTAGGGTTCTATCCTTAGATTTGTGTATTCTTGAGATGAGTTGATTTTGAGTTCTTAAATTCCTGATTCTTTTTGAAATTCTATTCCTAATTATTGAATTGCAATATTTTATGCTTTGAGATTATTGATTTGATTCATTCATGTATATATTTCATCATGAACCCTATGAATTGAGTATTCTTGAGATGAGTAGTATCGTTGAGTTCTAAGTTCTTGAGTTCTGAGTATTGAGTTTCCTATATTGTTATTGAGATCCTTGAGTTGATTCGTTCATGTCTATATTTCAACATGAGCCCTATTTTGAGTAATAAATCTTGAAAATCTTTTAAAGACAACAGTTTTTGTTTAACCCGAGTTTTGAGGAAGTAAAAAGGAGTTTGAGAAAGAGTATAAGAGAACTAAGTATTTTCCAAATATTTTATTTTTACATGAAAAAAAATGAGTAGACTTTTTTGAGAAAAGTCAAAAGAATTTTCAGAAAGATTAAGTACAAAGCAGCCACCTCTTAAAGAGGCCTCTTTTTGAAAAATTATCTCAACCCATAATGTATTTTTACATTGAGCAAAGAGAACCCTTGTTTTCAAAATGAGCAATGTGTCTCAGAGATATTTAAGAGCAATTACCTCTTTAAGAGGATAGTTTGAGCAATTATATCAAACCAAAAAAAGAGTATGTTTTTATACATTTGAGAAAGAGTACATATTATTAAGTGGCCATGATAAAAAGAATGGAAGAATGAGGGTGAAGATGTTAGTTTTGAGATCTGATCTGGTAGATTTGACATATAATATGTGAGGAATTAAGATGTTAGGTTCAATAAATGTGAGTGGTACAAGTGTGGGAATTTGACTTCTAGATGAAAGCAATAAAGTGTGGCTAAGTCATTAGAATAGCAAGAGCATTAAGGGGTGTACCCGAGATCGTAAGTAGCCAGACGAGGTTCCAATTAAGTTTATGATTTTTCATGTGTGCCTTGATACTAAATTTGAGCTGTCAGTATGGAATAGGCTGATGTAAGCAGTATTTTTCCCTTAAGAGTTAGATTAAGCGGCTTTATAAGTCAAAGTGGGTAACAGTTATAGAAAATCTTTTATAGAAGATGAAAGAAGTTACAAGAAGCATCTGTTAAAAAAAGGGACTTAGAAGGAATCTTAGTGCATGCGCATGGAGTGTTCAGTAGCCATAAGATTAGCATTTTCCGAGTAAGTAAAGCAAATATAGACTAGTTTAGAGATGATGGAATAGATCCATAGTTTTAAAGTGTCAAACTTCATATCTAAGGGGGGGATGCTAAGATAAGAAACAAAGTCAAGTGTTGAGAATCAGATAGCAATGTGTTCAGAAAGAGTTTTAGAGATATATAGATCCATTCATAATCTTGCGTATTCCTTAAAGTTCAGTTATTCCAATCTTTCAGTGATGTTACTTATATCAAAATTGTGTCTATGACTTATGCTTATACACTTCAGATAGATTCACATCTATGCTCAATTCCCAGAATAAGGGGCAAAAACTTTTGCCCATTGATCTTTATCTTACTCCATAAAATTATAGATATTAGTCTTATGATATGAACTTATTCATATAAGCACTCGTGCCTCATAGTATGTTCAATCTCTCGAAATCATAATTTACTCTCATTGGCTAGAAACATAATGTTATGTCATGCATATTCTTATATCAAAAAATTTGAATGAATCGAGCTTATGATCTTTCTCCTTAAAGCTCTTTCAAGGATCTTTTTAAGTTAGAGAGTGATTTTGATGATAGTAGTTGAGTGATGATAGAAGGAGAAGGTTGATGTTTCTTAGGTTGTAGTAGTGTGCTTATTCCATCTATGTTTATAAAAGTGGAGGAAGGATGAATAAACTCTTATTATGAGTAATTTTTAGGTAAGAATAGTTAGTTAGTTCTTGATAGTAATGCCTGAAATTTCAATTGATAGAGATGACGAGAGGAGGAGGAATTTTTAGAAGTATTGGTTAGTAGGAGTCCATGGAATGACTATAGTACTACGCTTGAATGTGGTGTTGTTACATGTGGATGAATGCATGAGGCATTAGATTATTCTTAACTAGGACTCAAAGTTTAGTTGAATTTGATGGTAAGGAGTAGTATTCATGGGATGAGATTTCCTACAAAGGCATAAAATTTGAATCTTTTGGCTTTTATTAGTATAAACATCTCATAGTTAGCATCTTGTAATTTAGAGATTAGGCTTGAAAAAAGTAAGAGCAGACAATTTAACATAGACCTTGGTAAGAGTATTCATGAAACCTTGTAGGAGTTATGAGTTGCAGTTATTGAGGTATGATACTCATAAAGGACGGCATGGTTTAGAAGTGTTGTTAGGCATAAAAGCTAGAAGTTGTATTGCTTACGGCATAATAGTACTATTCTTACTTCATGCCCATATTCCTTTGTTTCATGTAAGATAACTTCAGATAGAGCATGACTATGTTGAAAACAATATTGTTCTTGACTTATGGGCTTTGGACAGTTCCAAACTCTTAGTATAAATCAATTCCGCCAATATTAGTACGCAAGCTCAGAAGTCAGAGAGATAGTAAGAGTAACTCCTTTCTATTCTTAGTCCAGCCGTCATTCAAGGATGAATGATCCCAAGGGAGAGATATTGTAACATTCTGAAAATTTCTAAGCTAAGACCCGAATCATTCTATAATACCTCGCAACACTACTTTTAAGCATTGAATCGTTCATGTAAAACCTCAGACTTTGATAAAGGTAAAGAGGGCTAGCGGGTAAGTCCATGAAACCTAAATGGACCATGGACCCTTCCTAGCACCCTAAACGGTCTGTTTAGGGGTCCACAACATGTTTAGGAAATGGTGGCCAACTATCGAGGGTTGCCAAGGTGGGGGTCACCTTGACGGAACCCTAGAAGGCCCGTGGTGGCTTATACGGTCCATTTAGGTTCGTACAAGTCACCCATTAACTTTTAAGTTTAATCTCAACTTCAAATGACCATATCACTCATCACATAATGATTTAGGTGGAACATGACCTAGCAAGTTAAAGGTCTTTGAGTCCTCTTTCCAACGCCACACAGTTTGCCTTATTTCAAGCTCGGAGTAAAAAGTTAATCCCGTTTTAGTGAAGTCCTTTCAAGAAAATGAAACTTCACAGCCGGATATATGGCTTTTTCAGTGCGTCAAGGACCATGAAGCCTTAAAAGGTCAGCAAAACCTCTCTTTTAAGGAACCTTGACAGTTTTAAAAGCTAAGGTCGTTTTGGTTTTTTCCCTATGCGTAAGGTACTCAAACTACATCATTTAAACCCATATTCTAAGCTTAAATCATGATTTTTTACACCTAATTAAGGGCATAGAAAGTGTTAATCAATTATTTTACATTCATTTACACTTCAAGACATTCAAGTAAGGTTCCAAGAGGAGAAACATTAGGGTTCAATCATTCTTTAAGTTTCTTCGATTTCACCAAAGAACTTCGTTCTTCCAGGTATGTAAGACTATCATAGTGTTGGACTAGTTTGTTCTCACGCCCTACATGTTCTTTCAAATCAGTAAAAGTGTAATCTAGGGTTCGATCCTTAGATTTGAGTATTCTTGAGATGAGTTGATTTTGAGTTTTTGAATTCCTGATTCTTTTTTAAATTCTATTATTGAATTGATATATGTTATGCATTGATATTCTTGAGTTGATTCGTTCATGTATATATTTCAGCATGAACCCTATAAATTAGGAATTCTTGAGATGAGTAGTATCGTTGAGTTCTGAGTTGTTGAGTTCTTAGTATTGAGTTTTCTATATTGTTATTGAGATCCTTGAGTTGATTCGTTCATGTTTATATTACAGCGTGAACCCTATTTTGAGTTATAAGTCTTGAGAATCTTTTAAAGCCAACGTTTGTTGTTTAAACTGAGTTTTGAGGAAGTAAAAGGGAGTTTGAGAAAGAGTATAAGGGCACTAAGTATTTCTCAAATGTTTCATTTTTACATGAAGAAAAAGAGTAGACTTTTTTTAGAAAATTTAAAAGAGTTTTCATAAAGATTAAGTACAGAGTAGTTACCTGTTAAAAATGCACCTTTTTGAGTAATTATCTAAACCCATAATATATTTTTACATCGAGAAAACAAAAACCTTGTTTTCTAAATGAGCAATGAGTCTCATAGATATTTCACAGCAGTTACCTCTTTTAAGAGGATAGTTTGAGCAATTATCTCAAATCAAAGAAAGAGTATGTTTTTATATATTTGAGCAAGAGTATATATTATTTAGAGGCCGTGATAAAAAGGATGGCAATATGAGGGTGACGATGTTAGTTTTGAGCTCTGATCTAGTAGATTTGACATAGAGTAGGTGAGGAATTAGGATGTTAGTAGCAATGAATGTGAGGGTACAAGTGTGGATTCTGACGGTTAGATGAGAGTAATAAAGTGTATCTATGTCATTAAAGTAGAAAGAGTGTTAAGGGTTGTACCAGAGATCGTATGTAGCCAGACGAGGTTCCAATTAAGTTTATGATTTTTCATGTGTGCCTAGATACTATATTTGAGTTGTCAGTATGGAATAGGATAATGTAGGTAGTATTTTTACCTTAAGAGTTAGATTAAGAAGCTTTATAAGTCAATGCATGTAACAATTATAGAAAGTCTTTTATAGAAGCCGAAAGAAGTTACAAGGAGCATCTGATAAGAAAAGGGACTTAGAAGGAATCTTAGTACATACGCATGGAGAGTTCAATAGCCATAAGATTAGCATTTTTCGAGTAAGTAAAATAAATATAGACCAGTTTAGAGATGATGAAATAGATCTATAGTGTTAAAATTTCAAGCTTCAGACCTAAGGGGGAGATGATAAGATTAGAAACCAAGTCAAGTGTTGAGAATCAGATAACGATGTGTTTAGAAAGAGTTTTAGAGATATATTAATCCATTCATAATCTTGAGTATTCCTTAAAGTTCAGTCATTCCAATATCTTATATGTTACTTATATCAAAATTGTGTCTATGACATACGCTCATACACTTTAGATAGATTCAAATCTATGCTCAATTCCCAGAATAAGGGGAAAAGACTTTAGACCATTGATCTCAATCTTACTCCATAAAATTATAGATATCAGTCTCATGATATGAACCTATTCATATAAGCACTCATGTCTCATAGTATGCTCAGTCTCGAGAATTCATGATTTACCCTCAATGGCTAGCAAGATAATGTTATGTCATGCATATTCTTATAGTATATTGTCTAATGAATCATTCTTATGCTCTATTCCCTAAAGATCTTTCAGTGATCCTTGTTAGTTAAAGAGTGATGTTGATGATAGTAGTTTAGTTATGATAGAAGGAGAAGGTTGATGTTTCTTATGTTAGTAGTAGTGTGCTTATTCTATCTAAGGTTATAAAAGTTGAGGAAGGATGAATGAAGTCTTACTATGAGTAATAGTTAGGTGAGAGTAGTTAGTTAGTTCCCGATAGTAATTCGTGAAATTTCAATTGATAGAGATGAGGAGAGAAGGAAGAATTCTTAGAAGGATTGGTTAGTAGGAGTCCATGGATTGACTGTAGTACTAAGCTTCAATATGGTGTTGTTACATGTGGATGAATACATGATGCATTAGATGCTTCTTGACTAGGACTCAAAGTTTTGTTGAATGTGATGGTAAGGAGTAGTATTCATGGGATGAGATTTCCTATAGAGGCAACAACTTGAATCTTATGGTTTAGATTAGTATAATCTCGTGATTTAGATGTTAGGCTTGAACACTGTAAGATCATATAGTTTAACTTAGACCTTTGTAAGATTAGTCATGAACCCTTGTAGGAGTTATGAGTTGCAGCTAATGAGGTGCGGTATTCATAAATGAGGGCATGGTTTAGAGGTGTTCTAGGCTTGAAATCTAGCAGTTGTATTGCTTAAGGCATAATAGTCCTATTCCTACTTCATGCCCAAATTTGTTTGTTTCATGTAAGATAACTTCAGATAGAGCGTGACTATGTCCAAAACAATATCATTCTTGACTTATGTGCTTCAGACAGTTCCAAACTCTTAGTATGAATATGTTTCGCCTATTTTAGTAGGCAAGCTCAGGAGTTAGAGAGATAGTAAGGGTAACTCCTTTCCATTCTCAATCCTGCCGTCATTTGAGGTTGAATGATCCCAAAGGGGAGATATTGTATCACCTTGAAATTTTCTAAGCTAAGACCTGAATCATTCTATAACACCTTGCAACTCTACTTTTAAACTTTGAATTGTTAGTGTACCACCTTGGACTTCAAGAAAGGTTAAAGAGGGCTAGCGGGCAAGTCCACAAACCCAAAATGGACACTGGACCCTTCACGGCACCCTAAATAGTTCATTTAGGGGCCCACAGCTCGTTTAAGGAATGGTTGTCACGCTCGAGCCCACACCCTGGACGTGGTTGGCACTAGAGAACCATTGTTGGCCCCAAGCGAAGCCTTGGCCTAGCTCAATACTTAGTGGAAGACTTACTCAACATTAAAAGAACTCAAAAGTAACTTTACTCAACTATCTCAAAAGGTAAGCTCAGAATATTATAGAAATAAAACATTCACTAGGAAAAGAGGAAACCCAAGTCTAGAACATTAACATTTGAAAATGAAAAGAATCATGAACTACTGTCTATCTATCTATGAAGCCTCTAGTACTAGGAGGGATGTCGGGAAAAGATCCCCGATCATCCCAACAAAACTGAATTAAATGATAATAAATAAGGGATCCTCTAGAAGATATGAGGCTCACCAAACAACTCTAGAACTCGACGGGATCAACGAAGCACTGGTTGATGATCCTGGTTACCTGTATCTGCATCATGAAAGATGCAGGCCAAATGGGATCAGTACATGGAACGTACAAGCTTTTAAGGGGAATATTGAACATAACCTACAAGCTTGAACTGATAAAAAGGAAACATACTCACCTCGACTCTACTCAACTAAACCTCAACTCATGGATACTCAACTCAATGCAATATAAACGACGATAAAAGTGCAGTTTATATAACGAATTTAAAATAGTATATAACAACTCAATGTATTTAAAAATAAATAATAACTCAGTTTGTATGTAAAGATACAAAATAACTTTGTTTGGGAGATTCTCTAACCGGCAACCATCAATATGAGCTATGTGATGATACAGCGTCTCACCCACGCTGCCAGAACTGTCTTATACCTTGCCGGGGTATAGAACTCTTCAACTAAGTGGATCCACTAAGATATGCTTAAAAATCAATAAGGAATCATCTAAATAGTATGACCCTTTTTTTCCACGTTAGCTACATGGTTTATGAGGACTTTGAGTTATCTAAACTCATACCCATATCGGTGCTCAATACTGCTCCAAAAATATAACTTAGCTCATAATTTTAAAAACATTTCCTCATCCTCAACTTTGAGATTATTACTCAAAAGATTTCTCTTAAAAGAGATAGTACTCAAAACTCCTCATGAACTTCTTTGGAACTCGGTGTTTCCCCTCATTTTAAATGTAAAACCATTACTCTTGGGAATACTTAGTTCCCATATATTCATTTGGAAAAATGATATTGAACTCTCCTCATCCTCATACTCAAGTACTCAAGTCTTAATACAAGTTTAAAATGTTTGAAAAAGACTTCTCAAAATGATTCGGAAGAACTCCCTTGAACTTTACTCCTAACCCTATCTTGAATTTGAAATGTGAATTCAAGAATTATACTTTAAAATGTATGACCTCTCGATGATTTCGGAAGGTCAAGATAGTTGGTCATAAGAAAGAGTGAAGACTCAATTTAAATAACACTGACGCGACGCTAAGATGGAATTAAATTTTTGGTCGCGAAATAATTTTTGAGGCAGAGGACTCCGTATCCTCTCCGCGTGGGTAATAATTCTGGGACTGAAATTCTAAGCGCCTCCGCAATGCGGACCTGGGCTCAATTATTTTCCTGATCTTTTCCTCTCCTCCCAAACTCGATTCAACTCATACACACTGTAATTCTAAGCTCAAAATTCACGAATTCTCATAACCCAAAACATTTTCAGCAAAACCCACACCAAGAACTAATCAAACAACTCAACTATTGTGCAAAATACTCATCTCAAGGATTTCGAAGACCTCAATTTATCAATTTAACTCAAGACATCTCAAGAACTCAATAATCAACTTCAAGAATGAATTCATGGGTAAGAGTTTACACAATTGGCATGAGGACAAACAAACCCAACACAATGAAAGATTATATTACCTCAATTTGGCAAAATAAATCCTCGATTCACAAGAACCTTGATCGTTCTTCCTTTTCTCCTTTTTTCCTCTTCTTGAAGTCCTCTCAAAATCCTAACCGTAAATTAGGATTGTAAAACTGACCCAAATCATATTTGACCCCAAAATATTTACTAAACACGTTTTAATCTGATGGGGTAAGGAAAAGACTACTATACCCTTCACTAATTTGGGTAACTTTCCATAACTGGGCAGGCTGACTTCAAACGGGCATATCTCCCTCATACGAGCTTGAAATTTACCAAACTCATTGGCGTTGGAAAGAGAATCCCAAGACCTTTCATTTGATATCTTATGGGCCATACAAATCATCTTGTACCGAAATTTATGGTCGTTTGAAGTTGATGAAAAATTCACAACTTAAGCTTAACTAACAAAACCCAAATTTGCTCTTTCTAAATTTAGCTCTTTCAAAGGCGGGATGTTACAATATCTCCCCCTTGACAATAATCATCCTCGAATGAGATAACTCTAAAGTAGAACTAAGGGTGGAAACATTTAACACCCAACTCAAACAATCAACATTCAATTTAACACAACATTCCAACTTAAAAAGTACCAAGAAAAGAATTAGTACCTTGACTTGGAATTTCTCCGGACTCAAAAGAGATGTGGGTATCTCTTCTTCATATCCTCCTCAATCTCCCAAGTAGCTTCCTCAACAAACTAATTCCTCCATAAAACCTTGACTGATGCAACCTCCATGGTTCTCAACCTACGAACCTGACGTTCCAGGATCTGAATAGGAATCTCTTCATAAGATAGGCTACCATTAACACCAATATCTTCAATCGGTATAAAAAGTGAAGGATCACGCATACACCTCTTCAACATTGAAATGTGAAACACCGAATGGACTGCTGCTAACTCTGACGATAGCTCCAACTCATAGGCTACATTTCCAATCCTCTTGGATATCCTGTAAGGACCAATATATCGGGGACTAAGCTTCCCCTTCTTGCCAAACCTCACAACACCCTTCATTGGTGAAACCGTCAAATAAACCCAATCATCCACCTCAAACTCCGATTATCTTTTGCTAACACATGTATAAGATTTTTGCCGACTCTGCGCCATTTTTAACCTTTTTTTAATAGTCTTCACCTTCTCCATAGCTTGATGAACCAAGTCTGGTCCTATCAACCCAGCTTCACCACCCTCAAACCGTCCAATAGGAGATCCACATCTTCTCCCAGAAAGAGCCTCATACGGAGCTATTTGGATTCTAAAGTGATAATTGTTGTTGTAAGCAAACTCAATGAGAGGTAAGTGATCATGTCAGTTACCCTTGAAATCGATCACACACGCCTTCAACATATCCTCTAAAGTCTGAATCGTAAGCTCTGCTTGACCATCAGTCCGAGGATGAAAATTAGTACTAAGGTTCACCTTCGAACCCAAACCCTTCTTGAAAGACTTCCAAAATTATGTGGTGAATTGTGCACCTCTATCTGAAATAATGGACACCGAAACTCCATGAAGTTTGACTATCTGTTGAATATATAACTTGGCATAATCCTCTGCTGAATAGGTAGTCTTTACCGGTAAGAAATGGGATGATTTAGTCATCCAATCTACAATCACTCTAATCAAAACATGCTGCCAGCGAGACTATGCTAAACCAGTAATAAAATCCATATTGATTATCTCCCACTTCCATTCCAGAAGATCAATGTTCTGAGCCATACCATCGGGCCTCTGGTGCTCCACTTTGACTTGTTGACAATTCAGGAACATAGTAACGAACTCTGCGATACCCTTCTTAATACTACTCCACCAATAGACTTCTTTCAAGTCATGATTCATCTTTGTGGAGCTAGGATGGATGGAATATCTAGAGTTATGAGCTTCCTCCATGGTCCTCTCTTGGAGTTCATCCACCTTTGATATACACAATCTACCTTTATGTCTCAATACACCATCTCCCCTTTGTTCAAAAGCTATCACTTTCTGCTTTTGAACATTTTCCTTCAATTCAAGCAAAACAAGGTTTTGGTCTTGTTTCTCTTTCACTTCGGACACTTGTGATGATTTAACCACATTCATCACCACCACTCCACATTCATTGGAATCCATTAACCGGACTCCTAATCGTGCAAGACTGTGCACATCCCTGGCTAACTCTTTCTTACCTTCGTCAACATGGGTGGTATTACCCATAGACAATCTGCTCAAAGCATCAGCGATAACATTAGCCTTACCTGGGTGATAGAATACTCATGTCATAATCCTTGAGTAACTCCAACCACCTCATTTGTCTAAGATTAAGCTCTTTCTGACTGAATACATACTGAAGACTCTTGTATCGGTGAACACATCTACATGAACACCATAGAGATAATGACGCCATATTTTCAAAGCAAACACTACGGCAACCAACTCTATATAATTGTTGGGTAATTCCTCTCGTGAATCTTTAGCTGTCTGGAGGCATAAGCTATAACTTTGCCATTCTGCATCAATACACAACCCAGTCCAACTCTCGATGCATCACAATTCACAATAAAACCTTATGTACCTTATGGTAAAGTCAACAATGGGGCAGTAGTTACCCTAGTTTTCAATTCCTGAAAGCTCTTCTCACAAGCTTCAGACCATTGAAACTTTGTTGTATTCAGAATCAACTTAGTTAACGGGGATAAAATAGATGTCAATCCCTCGACAAACCTCTTGTAATAACCATCCAATCCCAAGAAACTCTTAATATCAGTTGGAGACATGGGTCTAGGCCAGTTCTGCACTATCTCAATCTTCTGAGTATCAACTCAAATTCTTCATCACAAACAATGTGGCCTAAGAATGCCACAGACTCAAGCCAAAATTCACACTTAGAGAATTTAGCATACAACTCTCTATGCTTGAGAGCTCGAAGAACTACTCTGAGATGATTAGCATGATCTTCATTATTCCTCGAATAGATTAAAATGTCATCAATGAATACAATAAAACCATATCTAGATAAGGCTTCAACACTATGTTCATAAGGTCCATGAATGTTGCAGGAGCATTAGTCAAACCAAATGACATGACTAGAAAATCATAATGACCATAGCGGGTCCTGAAAGCTATATTTCGAGTATCACTCTCGCTTACTCTCAAGTGATGATAGCCTGATCTAAGGTCTATCTTAGAAAAACATGTGGCACCCTAAAGTTTATCCAATAGATCATCAATCCTCGGAAGGGGATACTTATTCTTTATAGTGACCTTGTTCAACTAACAGTAATCTATACATATTCTAAGAGAACCATCTTTCTTCCTCACAAATAAGACAGTAGCGCCCCAAGGTGAGATACTTGGTCGAATGAAACCTTTCTCAAGAAGATCTTTCAATTGCTCTTTTAACTTTTTCAACTAAGCTAGAGCTATTTCATATGGTAGAATAGAGATATGATGAGTATCAGGAAGAATTTCTATACCAAATTCTATTTCTCTCTCAAGAGGGACTCCGGGAAGATCATTTGGAAAGACCTCTGGAAACTCACTCACTACTGGAACTGACTGAATAGGTGGTATCTCAACACTAGAGTCATTAACTCAGACTAAGTGATAGATGCACCCCTTGGAAACTAACTTTCTCGCCTTAAGGTACGAAATAAAATGACCCTTAGACACTGCTAAACTACTCCTCCACTCTATAAATGGCTCATTAGGAAACTAGAACTTAACTACTCGAGTTCTACAATCAATTAAGGTACATAACACACATGAAGCAGTCCATACCTAGAATAAAATCAAAGTCCACCATGTCTAATTCGACAAAATCAACCATGATGTCCTTTGGATTGAAAGAAATGGTACAACCACGATAAACTCTCTCAGCTAGAATAGACTAACCAAGAGGTGTAGAAATATTGAAGGGCTCAAGAAGTGTTCGGGAATAATATCGAACCTCATAGAAACAAAAGGAGTCACAAAAGATAGACTCGCACCTAAATCTAGTAATGTATATACATCAAAAGTAGAGACTTTTATCATACCAATGACAACACCTGGTGAATTCTCTTGCTCTTGGCGACTAGTGATAGCATACAGACAGTTTGCTCAACTGCATGTTCCTCCGCCTGTTCCTCCGCCTGTTCCTGAAGTACCTCTTTTAGGTGAAGCTCTGTCTGGCGAAACCACTAAAGAAGATTGGGCTTTATTTCCCCCATTACCCCCTCCATGCATGTTCTTTGGGGACTATCTCATGAAGTGACCATTCTGACCATACTTGAAGCAACTCGTAGAGCTATCGAGACATGCTCCTGGGTGGTTCCTACCACACTTAGCACATGCAGGAGTCCTAATACCTCCTTTCCACACTACCTTGAGACTGTGCAAGTCTAGATTTGAAGTTATAAGAATTATGATTCTTGAACTCACCTTTGTATCTTGGTGCAGGTGTACTAGCAGGCGATGGAGCAGGTCTATTTGGCTTTTGTTGGAAAAATGACTGGTTTGCATTACTCTACTACTGCCCGGACTCATTTCATGTTGTCTTAGCCTTCTTGTTCTGGAACTCTTCTTTTTCTCTCAGCTTATCTTCCTCAACCTACTATACATTGATCATCTGTCTTGCTATGTCCATGTCCCCTATCAACATTGCAACCTTACCCTATTTGCTTTACAGATGAGACAACCCAGACACGAACAAGCTCATCATATTCCTCATATCAGCAACCATCTTCGATGCATAGAGGGACCGTTGAATGAACTTGAGGCTATATTCATGCACACTCATGGATTCTTGCTTAAGAGTGAGGAATTCTCTCACCTTGCCTCTCTCACTTCACGGGGGGGAAAATGCCCCATGAAGGCCTCTTTGAACGTAGACCAGCTCAGAATTAGTGCACCCTCAGATCTACATTTCTTCCATTGGTCGTACCATACTCTAGTAACATCCTACAGTTGGTATAAAGCTAGTTCCACTCGCTCAACATCAACAACATGCGTAACCTCAAAAAACTTCTATAGCTCTTCCACAAAGTTTTTCGGATCCTCAGTGGCACTTGAACTAGTGAAGTTTGTAGGATTCATCCATAAGAACTCACGGATTTTGGATGTATCAGCCATATCCTATCGATTCCCTTTTTGTTGCTCATCTTGGTTGGTCAGAACTTGGCTCAAAATCCTAATAGAATCCTGAAACTCAACATTAGTGACCTCTCATTGGGGTTGCACTTCTGGTGCATTGGGTACCCATTGATCCTGATGATCAAAATTTCTCCTAGCAAGACGACCTCGGACAGCTCTTCATGGAGGCATGATCGGAAAGACACGTGCAAGCATGAGTTAGAAAGAAACTTTATAGTGTTGAACTCTATCGCATGAAAAGAGTATGAAAGAAGTGAGATAGTTTCTAAATGTTGCAACTTTCTAATTATAGGCGTGGTACGCTTCACACCAATATCTAGGACTCTACAGACACGGATTCATAGATACCCTAGGACTCTTAAACTTTGTTCTCTAATACCAAGTTTGCCACCCTTCTAGCCTACACCCTAGACGAGGCCGGCAATCGAGAATCATTGTTGGCCCCAAGTGAACCCTTGGCATGGATCAATACTTAGCGGAAAACTTACTCAACATTAAAAGAATTTAAAGTAACTTTACTCAACTGTCTCAAAAGTTAAACTCAGAATATTTTAGAAATAAAACATTCACTAGCCAAAGAGGCAACTCAAGTCTAGAACATTAACATCTGAAAATGTAAAGACTATTGAACTATTGTCTATATATCTATGAAGCCTATAGTACTATGAAGAATGTCGAGAAAAGATCCCCGATCATCCTAACAAAACTAAATTAAATGACAATAAATAAGGGATCCTCCTGAAGTAAGGAGGCTTACCAAACAACTCTGGAACTCGACTGGATCAACGAAGTACTGGTTGATGATCCTGGTTAGCTGTATCTGCATTATGAAAGATGCATACCAAATGGCGTCAGTACAAAAAATGTACGAGCATGTAAGGGGAATACCGAACATAACCTGCAAGCTTGAACTGATAAAAAGGAAATATACTCACCTCGACTCTACTTAACTAATGCATACTCAACTTAGTGCAATATAAAACGACAATAAAAGTGTAGTTTATATAAAGCATTTAAAACAGTAGATAACAACTCAATGTATTTAAAAATACAATAATAACTCAGTTTGTATGTAAAGATACAAAATAACTCTGTTTGAGAGATTCACTAACCGACAACCATCACTATGAGCTATGTGATGATATATCATTTCGCCCACGCTGCCAGAACTGTCCTATACCTTACCGGGGTATAGAAATCCTCAACCAAGTGGATCTACTAAGCTATGCTTAAAAAAGAAATAAGGAATCATCTAAAAAGTATGACATTGTCTACCCACGTTGGCTACATGGTTTATGAGGACTTTGAGTTATCTGAACTCGTCCCCATATCGGTGCTCAATACTACTCCCAAAATATAACTTATCTCATATGTTTAAAAACATTTCCTCATCCTCAACTTTGAGATTATTACCTAAAAGATTTCTCTTAAAAGAGATAGTACTAAAAAACTCATCATGAACTCCTTTGGAACTCGGAGTTTCCCTTCATTTTAGATGTAAAAACATTTACTCTGGGGAATACTTAGTTTCCATATATTCATTTTAAAAAATGAAACTCAACTCTCCTCATCCTCATACTCAAGTACTCAAGTCTTAAAAGAAGTTTAAAAAGTTTGTGAAAGACTTCTGAAAATGATTCGGAAGAACTCCCTTGAACTTTACTCTTATCTCTATCTTGAATTTGAAATATGAATTCAAAAGCTATACTTTGAAATGTATGACCTCTCAATGATTTAGGATGGTTAAGATAGTTGATCATAAGAATGAGTGAAGACTCAATTTAAATAACACTACCGCGACGCGGAGATGGAATTAATTTTTTTGTCGTGAAATAATTTGAGGCAGAGGACTCCGTATCCTCTCCGCGATGCGGAGAGGTGGGTAACTATATGGAAACTGAAACTCTATGAGCCTCTGCGATGCGGACCTAGGCGCAATTATTTGTCCGACCTTTTTCTGTCCTCCCAAACTCGATACAAATCATACCCACTGCAATTCAAAGGTTAAAATTCATGAATTCTCATAACCCAAAACATTTTCAGTGAAACCCACACCAAGAACTAATCAAACAACTCAACTATTGTGCAAAACCCTCATCTCCAGGATTTCAAAGACCTCAATTTATCAATTTAACTCAAGACTTCTCAAGAACTCAATATTTAACTTCAAGAATGAATTCATGGGTAAGAGTTTACATAATTGGCATGAGGGCGAACAAACCCAACACTATGTAAGTTTACATACCTCGATTTGGTGAAACAAATCCTCGATTCGCAAGAACCTTGATCGTTCTTCAGTTTCTCCTTTTTTCCTCTTCTTGAACTCCTCTCAAAACCCTAAGCATAAATTAGAATTGTAAAACTGACCCAAATCAGATTTTACCCCAAAAATATTTACTAAAAATGTTTTAATCTGATGGGGTAAGGAAAAGACTAAAATACCCCTCACTAATTTGAGTAACTTTTCTTAACTGGATAGGATGACTTCAAACGAGCATATCTCCCTCATACGAGCTCCAAATTTAGCAAACTCAGTGGTGTTGGAAAGAGTATTCCAAGACATTTCATTTGATATCTTATGGGACACCTAACTCATCCTGTACTGAAAGTTATGGTTGTTTGTAGTTGATCAAAAACTCACAACTTAAGCTTAACTTGAACAAAACCCAAATTGGCTCTTTCCAAATTGGTTCTTTCTAAATTTATCTCTTCGTAAGGAGGGATGTTACAATGGTGGCCAACCATCCAAGGCTTCCTAGGTTGGGGTCACCTGGACGGGACTCGACACTGCCAATGGTGGCTTGTACGGTCCATTTGGGCTTATAAGTCACCCATCTACTTTTAAGTTTAGGTAATTTTCAAATGATCATATATCTCAGCATATAATGATATAGCTGGCATATAACGCCACCAAGTTCTCCTCATTTCGAGTTCGGAGTAAAAACTTATGCCCATTTTTGTAAAGCCCTTTCGAGCAGGTAAAGCTTCACGACCGGCTATACGGACCTTGAAGTGTGTCACAGACCGTGACGCCTTAACCAGTCAGTGAAATCTCCCTCTTAAGACTCCTTGACAATTTTAAAAGTTGGGGTCGTTTTGGTCTTTCCCTTCTGCGTTTGGTACTTAAACTACATCATTTTAACACTTATTCTAAGCCTAAACCACAATGTGTTACACCTAATTAAGGGATTAGAAAGTTTGGATCAATTATTTTACGTTCATTAATACTTCAAGACATTAGAGCTAGGTTCCAAGAGGAGAAAAGTTATGGTTCAAGTGTTCTTCAAGTTTATTTGATTTAGTCAAAGAACTTTATTCTTCTAGGTATGTAAGGCTTATCATAGTGTTGGACTAGTTCTTTCTCACGCCCTACATCTTCTTTCAAATCAGTAAAAGAGTAATTTAGGGTTCTATCTTTAGATTTGAGTCTTTTTTCGATGAGTTGATTTTGAGTTCTTGAATTCCTGATTCTTTTTGAAATTATGTTCGTAATTATTGAATTGCTATATGTTATGCATTGAGATTCTTGAATTGATCGTTTATTTATATATTTCAGTATGAACCCTTGTATTGAGTATTCTTGAGATGAGTAGTATCTTTGAGTTTTTAGTTTTGAGTTCTTGAGTTCTAAGTATTGAGTGTTTTATATTGTTATTGAGATCCGAGAGTTGATTCATTCATGTCTATATTTCAGCATGAACCCTATCGTGAGTTATAAATCTTGAGAATCTTTTAAAGCCAACATTTGTTGTTTAAACTGAGTTTTGAGAAAGTAAAGAGGAATTTGAGAAAGAGTAAATATAAAATAGGAATGAGGGAGTATATTATATTTAGGAGAAAATACATAATTACCACATTAAAGTAAAATCTATTTTTTTTAAAAGACACCTAAACAATGTGGGGGTCCAAATACCCCTTCAAACAATTAAGAAGTGTTATAAATATCCCACTTTTCAGTTAAACTCAATTGCAAGAAAAGAAGTATAGTCACGCACCAATTATTGTCTGCCACGAATTAAAATTATTTAAATTATTTATTTTCATTTTTATTTTTTCTTAATAATAAACTGTATTTCCATTTTTTCCTCCTTCTTCTTCAGTTCATTACTCCAACCTTGTGCTCTCTTTGTTAGACAGAATCCACCATCACCGACAATCCTTTGGCGAAGCCTCCACTGTCGTCACTGCTCGTCATTCTTTTCTTTCAGCATTTTCAGTGTTTTTTTCAACCATTAAACAACAAAGAAAAATTATAAGAAAATAAATATAGACAACCAAATCACTTCAGCTCTTAAGTTACTAAAGTAATAACACGTCCAAAATCAAGGTAATGGAGTTCTATAGTACTGATCTCTAACCGAATAATAACAATAGATCGAAATTTCTAAATTGACCTGCTAAAAAACTTCATTATCAATTAATTTTTCTTGAAAAATAGAACCATGAATTTTCAAAGAACAAAGTTCACAATTTTATTTTATTTTTGAAAAAGCATGGGATAAAAGAAGAAAAATGTACAAAGAAAAGCAAGAATATAAAGAAAACAATGACAAAAATGGATGATGTAAATGAGTCTTCTAAGTTGAAGAATATAAATAAAAGGTAAATGGTTTATTTGAGTTTGAGTGAAGAAGATAATGGAAAAGAAAGAATTGAGAAACTACAAAAAAAAAAAAAAAAAAAAAAAAGTACGAAAATAAATATTTTTTTTACTTTTTGGATAAGTTCACTTGCTATTGGAGAGTGAACTACACTCTACATGCCACGTAGGCTCATAATGGGATAATAAATTCATTCTAAGGAAGAATAAACGGGTAATAGGACCTCCATAACGTTTGAGTGTGTTCTTGAAAAATAAGTCTTACTTTAATGGGATAATTATGTTTTTTTTTAAGTTAATAAGATTTTATTGAAATATATCAAACGATACAACACTTATTTGGGCCTATTGCCCAACTCCAACAAACAGAACAAAGGAAAAAAATAAAAGAAAGGAGCCCATTTCGGACATAGTTCTATTCTCCTACACTATAACACTTTCCTTAAGTGTAAGGTTTCCTCAAAGCCTCTTTCCCTAATCTCACCAACCCCACCCACCTGAAGGTGCTTCCGCTGTGGTGTAACCTTCTCCTACTCCTTCTCCTTTCCTCTTGCTTTGGGTCATCAATACCTTTGAGCTGATTCTCAAGTAGTTTGTTATTCAGCTCACAAGAGTAAGTATACTTCCTCCTCCTTAGTATACTTCCTCCTCCTTAGTCCTTGGATCTATGTTTCCTCGTTTTGACTTCTCTTCTTATGTATTTGTGCTCTCTGGTATCTGGGAACTTTCCTCTTGCCTGTTGGATCTTCTTTAAAGGAAGGATTGTTAATCATTGGTTCATCCTCCCACCTCTTTTGTTCTCTTTCTCCCTCATTAGATTTCTTATTTCTTATTTTTTGTAGGTGGTGCTTGAATGGAGTGCAAGGGTAGCTTCATTCCACATCCTCAAACCAATGATTAAGGCTCCTTCCAGGTTTAAGTGCTCCCACTTGATCCCAGCTCTTTTTTATCAAGTTCATTTTTGTTGGCTGATATAGTTTAGGCTAGGATGCATTTCACATTATCGTTGCCTTGTTGGCATTTTGTAAATGATGGTGTATATGTGGAAGAAAAACTCTATTGTAGCCTACCCCTTCCCATTATCCCCTACATGGTAATATTCGTAGATATGGGATGTTTAATTTGTCGTTGTTTAGTATCCTTCTTCCTTGTGCATCCATGCTTTTAAATTATGTAAATATGTAGTTGCCCTTCTCTATAGCCCTATTTGCAGGATAATCCGCTAACTAATTTCCTTCCCTCATTATGTGCTGGAATGTGTGTTGTTTTCCTAGTAAGCACGATCTTATTTCTTCCACTGTATCATATATGTTCCAAGGTACTGCCCACTCCCCTATTAAGACTTTGTTCAAAAGCATAGAGTCTATTTGTATGATGACTTTGTTATGATTCATGTGCATACAATGTCTGCTTGATTTTAGAATTGCCTTAGCTTTTGCCTATGTACTTGTAGCATTATCAATATTTGCTCCCTCTGCATGAATAATATCCCTTTTATCATCCCTTAGGAAAAATGCATATGAGTTGAGCCCCATCAGTATTGTATTTAACCCACCCTTCAAGAGGATATTCCCATTTTACCAGCTTAGTATTTACGCGTGTGTTGTACTCCTCCAGTTCTTTAATTATTGCTGCCCATTTTCCTGAATATTTCATGCTTGGCCTTCTTACCTTTATCAACATGTACACGTTCCTAGAAACATTGTGAATAATTCATTGTATTGATAGGCCTTTCCCTTCATGCTTTATCCTATTCCTTCTTTTCCAAAGTCCCCATATTATAAAGCTTGGAAGAGCTCTATAATATGGTTTACTATCAAATCTGCACTTTTCTCCCCACCATTGCATAATGATTTCTCTTAGAGATAGTCCTATTATGTTGATACATGCAAAGGAAGAGAAATAGGACCAATTCTTTTTAGTATAATCAGATCTTAGGAACAAGAGAAATAGGACCAATTCTTTTTAGTATAATCAGATCTTAGGAACACATGTGTTAGTGTGTCCAGATCCAGTGTAGTATAACACCAACATCTCGATGAACCTTCAATGCCCGATCTCCTCACTCTATCATCTACCGGGATCTTAAATTTCCAGAGTCTCAACATTAGAAAGGACATTTTGAATGGTATTCCTTTGGTCCATATCCATTTGTATATTCGATTAGGCCCTTTATGCCAAATATAATTCCATGCTGACTTGACTAAAAATCTCCCCTTTGTATCTAACATTCATCTGGCCTTATCTTCCTCAGTTCTCCCTCGAGGTAGTTTAATGTGACTCAAGATATGTTCAGCCAATTCTGCTGGTAATATCTCTTTTACTATTTCCTCATTCCATTCTCCTTCCTTGGTAAGATCATCTACTCGCTCATATTTGTCATCCCATTCAAAGTCTTCCCATGTGATGGTGTAAAGATCTCCCATTCCTATCCAGTTTTCATGCCATACAGATGAAGAGCCTCGCCATGACTACCACAGGATCTGATGTTCAACTTGCTCTCTAGCTTGCATCATTTTTTTAAAGACTTGTGAGCCTCCCCCTCCCATCTTCCATATTACCAAATTAGGGTGATTCTTCTTACAGTATTTTTTCATCATGTAGTCACTCCAAGGTACCTTCTTTGTTCGAAAATTCCACCACAACTTGCAGAAAAGAGCTGCAAAAATGTCCCGAATCATTCTAAAACCCAATCCTTCTTCTTCTTCAGGTAGGTGTAAGTTACTCTAGCTACTCCAATGTCTACCTCTTCCTCCAATGCAGCTACTCCAAAAGAATTAAGCCATCATTATTTGAATTTATTTCAATACATTAGTAGTGAGATTCATCATTGATAACCAATGGATAGGAGTACTTTGCAATACATGGTTTATTAGTATCGCCCTTCCACCATATGACAATAGTTTTCCCTTCCATCCTTGTATCTTTGCCCCTATCCTTTGAATCAATTGTTGGTAGTATGTTTTTTGCTTCCTTTTGTAAAATATAGAACATCCTAAGTATGTAAAGGGAAATCCTTCCTCAGAATTCTTGTAGCCACTACTGCTTCACCCCCAAAAATGTTATGGTGCATGTATATTGCATTTTTATCCTTATTCACTTTATGTCCTGAAATCTCCTCATACTTCCTTAGGGTCTCACCTATCATGTTCATTGTTCCCAGATCCGTTTTGCGTAAGATAATCATGTCATCTACAAACGCCATATGATTGAGCTTTTGGCTCCCTATAGGCATACCAAACCTTTAAATTCCATCTTCTGCATGAGAGAATTAAGGGATCTCGACATCACTTTGTCGCCAGTATGAACAGAGTAGGCGATAACGGGTCCCTTTGCTTAAGACCTCTGGATGAATTAAAGAAACCTTTGGGCAGTCCATTCAATAAAATTGAGTACCAATTATAGCTAATTAGTCTGTACACCATATCAACGATTCTATCCCCAAATCATACCCTCTTAGTACTTTGGTTAAATACAACGACTCTACTTTGTCATACGCCTTCATCATATCTATTTTAATAACTAGGTTAGGTGTTTTCCCTCTTTTCCCTATCTCTGAAACAATTTTCTGCACCAGTAACACATTCTCAGCTATACTTCTTCCCTGAACAAAACCCGTTTGCTTCAGAGAAATAATCATAGGTAGCACACCTTTGATTCTTTCATGGACTATTATCGAGAATATCTTGTTCACAAAGTTGCAGTGTGAAATAGGTCTCAGATTCGAGAAAGTATTAAATGCCACCTTTGTAGGAATAAGAACCAAGTTTGTATGTGTGATATATCTAGGCAGTTCAGCCCCACATACATAGGCTTTAACCATTTCGTGTATATCCTCTCCAATTATTTCCCATGTGCTCTGGTAGAAAGCCCATGTCATCCCATCTGGCCTTCCCGCTCTATTTTTATTCAACCCATGACCTCCTTCTTTACTTCTACTAATGATGGCATGGCCTTTCGGTTGCTCATTCATATTACTTGTAATTACCACTGGCAGCTCCTCTAGCATACCAAAGTCTTCACAAGATTCTTCTTGCCTAGTGAACTATTAGATATAAAAATCCACCGCCGCTTCTGCAATATCCAATTATTGCTCCAACCATTCACCTTCTTCATTTTGAATCCTATTAACTTGTAACCTATTTCTTCTGCCTTTGACAATAGTGTGAAAGAACTTTGTATTTCTCTCTCCTTCTTTAAACCACTCCATACCTGCTTTCTGCTTCCAGAACTTCTCCTCCCTATTCAGTTGTTTTTTCAAGTCAGCCTGAGCTTGGTGCAGTCTTTCTCTATTCCCAGTTGTTGGGGTAATTTGAAATTGCACTACATGCACCCTTATAATTTCTTGAGCGTTGCAATTTCTTGAAAAATATTACTGAAAGTCTTTTTTCTCCATTGAGTTTAAGCTTTCTTTACCTTTTTAAGTTTATGATGAAACATAATAAAGGGGTCTCCTTTGAAATTTTCCTTCCACTAATTCCGAATTAGCTCCATGAACGAATCCTCCTACAACCAAAAATTTAAAAATCTTCTCCCTACTCGTTCCAAAGGTTATTGATAGCGGAGCGTGATTGGAGCCGCTTTTCACTAAATGTTCCACCTCTAAAATAGGGAAAATATTTTGCATCTTGTCATTAGTTAAGATCCTATCCAGTCTTTTGAAAATTCACTACTCATCCGTTCTTCCATTCCACTAAGTGTACTTGCTACCTTGAAATCCCATATCCTGTAGGTTGGTAACATTTAGAACGTGGTTGAAGTCTCGTACTTCTTCCTCAATAACTGTTCTTCCCCCTAACTTCTCATTTTCATTGCTAATCACGTTGAAATATACACCTATTAACCATGGAATGTTCACTATACTTGCTAACTCAGACATATATTCCCATAGTACTAGTCTTTCACCTTGAGTACACTTGGCATATACTATTGATATCATCACATCTATGCCCATGCCCTGGTGCTGCACTTTCAAGGTAAAAATTTGGTCTTCATCCCCTTTAATCTCATACTCCATGGCCCCATCTATGAACACCCAAATCTTCCCATTAGAGTGCGCCACTGCATGTTGCATTCCCAGCTTTCTCCTACATTCTTCAATCCCTTGCCGATCATCAAATGGTTCAACTAATCCCACAAAGCAGTATTTCTGTCTTTTATGCATTTGGATTAATCTAGTAAACGCCTTTTGGGTATTAACCGACCTAATATTCCATATTAAGGCTTTCATTGATACTTAGAGTTTTTGGCTATCGTTCTCTTTGACTACCTAGATAAAGCTTAAGCCCCTACAGTATCCTTTTTCTCCTTGTTTTTTATGCTTGGTATATGCATCCCATAATTTTTTAATCTGCTTAGGAGATAAATCCCTATTTATAGCCACTATAGTATTGTTTAGCGCTATATCTCATCTATCCAGGCTGACCTCATTTTGTTCCCCATTTTTTCTATAATCATCATCATTATGAAAAGCTAATGTTATTGCTTCATCCTCACCCATTTCATATACCACTACTGTTCTTTTGTTTTGCTTTGTATTTCCTTCCTCAGTATCGGCATCCCCCTCTTGAGTAGCTAGTTCTTGTTGAGTAACTAGTTCACGTTCCATGTTTCCATTTTGTTGTTTGTTGGGCTCTTGTACCTCTACAATCTATCCTTTATCCTTGTCTTGTTGATTACCTATATCTTTTCTGCCATGGAAACTTTTGTGAACCCATTGATGAGTTCGACATTTTGACTCATTTAGGGCTTTGTTTTGATAGGATAAGTGTCCTCAAATGCCCAATTTATGCTCTAAATTGATGTTAGAGTGTTAATTTGCAGCATTATAGGCTAAGGATCAAGGCAAAGACACTATCGGACAAAAAGGAACTAACAAGCTGAAGAAGTGGAAAAAAGCGATCCTGGTGATCGCCAAGACCACTTGGCGGTTCACCGAGTGGCTCTTTTGCTCGCCCAATTTTACAGTACACCACTTCTGAGATGAGATAAATTTGAGCGAACAGTATTCCCTATTGGAGAATCACCAAAAGGATCGGCGAAGAGGGATTTTGTCCGTCGAAGTGTACAAGACTATCAGTGAAGATGCAAGAAGAATGGCGATAAAAAGGACTAATGAGTGCATCGTCGAACCACTTGGCGAGCCCGACATAGACTGCTAAAAGTTAAAGTATGAAATGGATGAAAAACTAAGCTAAGAGGGCGATGGACAAGAGTGATCGCTGATTCACCGATTGTTCGGTGATTCGCCGATTGGTCGGCGAAGGCCGACTTAATCCGCCAAGTTACCCCAAATGCCAAATTTTGAAAAAGTATAAATTGAATTTTTTAAAAGGGAAAAGTCATTAAAACATTGTGAAAACTGAGATTTAGAACAAAAACATTGTTCTAGTTGGTTTGAAGCAATTTCCAACTAGATTTCGAGTTGGGTGTTGTAATTGAACCAAGATTTATTCATTTTAACATTTTGGAAATCAATACCCAGTTATCGAGCATGTAATAAGTATTGAATTTTCACTTTTTATGATGACTAGCTAAAATCCCATTCTTGGAGGTTTAACTATGTGATTAATTTCTTAATTTAGTTGAGTGGATGTTAGAAATTATTGATAGTAGTGCTAACTCGAAGTGGGTCTGATTAATTGTTATTACTAAATTGTTGTGTTGAATGTTTATTTCAATGTGGTTTAGTGTTTTATGTTTGCTTGAGAGAGAGGTATAAAACAAAGGCAATAAATTAGTATTCATAGTGATTGGGCTATTATTGGTTCAGCTCGAGAGAGTGAATCCTAAGTCCCACTCTACCTATCTAGCTCGAGAGAGTAGATGTAGTGAGGTTGTTAGCTAGTTTTCATATTTAGCCTGTTGAGGTTCGAAAGAACTCAATTGAAGCGAGGTAGTTGTTTGAGAGAAAATTATCTCATCTAAGGTCCATCCTACCCATGAAGATTTAGTAACTTTTAGTAATCACCTAGCACCCATTTAGCGAGAATTGGCAATTGGTCGGTCATTCCTCCAAGTACCTCTTACTCATTTGATTACTCATGTTGATTGTTATTGTTATGATCGCTGACTGATATAAAAATCCCCCACCTGACATTTATGTCAACCTTTTGATTTAATTAAGAATTTCCAATAATTTCTATTCCTACAACCATTTAAATCACGTTTATAACTTCATAATTGAATTCAAAATTATACCGCTCCTTGTGGGATCAACCCCAACTCACTTGTTGGGTTTATACTAGATTACGATCATCTACACCTAGTATTGGATGAGGTGTAGTTCAGCATTAATCAAAATGGCACCGCTGCTGGGGAGAGGTGTTTAGAATTCTCTTATCGAAGTTTAAATTGTGATCTATTTGTGTTGTAGTTGAATCAACTTACCTTTTTGTTGTAAGTTGTGGTGATCAGGTGACAGGATGAGTGCGAATGAAAGCACCGTGAACCAACTTTGTCACCAAGATGATGGTGGCAATTTCTTGCATGCCAATGAAGCTCTATTAGGGGGCGTAGGTGCTATCCGTCTACCTCCGATTGAGGACCATGCTGCATTCCATGTGACAAATACAATGTTGCAACTCTTGCAAGTGAAAGGCATATTTGGAAGGTTAGCTCATGAGAACCCCTATGAGCATATTCAGAACTTTGTGGAAACATGCAGTCCGTTCTCACTCAAGGATATTTCGCAAGAATCAATTCAACTGCGGTTGTTCCCATTTTCTTTAATTGGGGAAGCAACCAAATGGCTAGCAGAGCTACCAATAGACTCTATTCTATCATGGGAGGAACTCACCGAGACATTCTATGTAAGGTTCTTTCCACCCTCAAAGATAGTAAAATTATGTGATAACATCCAAAACTTCAAGCGGGTAGAAGGGGAACCAATTCATAAAACTTGGGTGAGGTTTTGAAAGTTACTAGTACAATGTACTACTCATGGGCTGCCGAGTGATGTGATACTTCAGTATTTTTACTGGAGCTTAGACTCAGTGAACAAAGGAGTGGCTGACCAATTGGCTCGAGGAGGAATAATGTTGCAATCATTTGAGGTAGCCTCATCCGTTCTTAATGAAATGACAAAGATAAATCAAGCGTGGTACACTCAAGAGGACCGAGTTTCCTCTTTTGGTTTTAGGATGACGCAAGAACAACTTGACAAGGAGAAAGAGAGGGATGAGAATATTAGCAAAATTTTGTACCAAATGGAGTTGTTACAAAAAAAAGTGCTAGAAAATGTAAGTGAACCCAAAGAAGTAAGGAGAGTATTGAGACTTGAAGAGGGTTCCCACCTGAGCTACTTTAAGGCGGGTGGAAATCAAGGTTGGAACTCGCATAAGGAAGAAGAGCGAAGATGTTATTATCAAGATTAGAATGAAAAAAATGACGCTTGAGGGAGAGAAGAGAGTCATGAAGAGTATCCCACGCAATCAAGTGACAACCCAAGATCAAAGGGCAGTTCGAATAACTTAAGAGTGGATGAATTATTGTCACGTATCCTAGACAACGTTGAAGGATCAGATGGCATGTTTAAAGAGATGAAAGATGATTTCTCATCATTGAATAATAGAGTGAATTCTCACGTTGATGCAATCAATTAACTTGAGGATCAACTAGGCCTACTTTCAGCACAATTGGAGACTAAAGTATTTGAAAGGGGTGAAGTTGAATGCACAACAACTTTGAGGGCCGAGTATGACAAAGATTTGGCGATTGTGACTCGAAGTGGAAAAATAGCAGTTGGTAATGCCAAGGGTAATGATGGGGTGAAAGTTCATGAAGAAGAGAAATATATTGATGAGGAAGAGAAGCCCATTCAAGCATCGGAAAATGATATGCTCAAAGAGAAGGAGGAAAATCATAAGCAAAGCCCCGTCGAAGAGTTGCAAAAAGGTAAAGAAAAGTCCACCTCAACTCCAAAGATTGTGCAACCTCTTCCCAAAATAGTTCCTTTGTTTCTTCAACATCTCAAGAAGAAAAATGAGGATGATAAGTTCAAGAAGTTCCTATCAGTATTCAAGACACTTTCTATAAATCTACCGTTAGTGAAAGCATTGTTTGAGATACCAGGTTATGCCAAATTCATGAAGGAGCTAGTCACCAAGAAGAGAAGCATGGACTTTAAGACAATCGAAGTTTATCATAATTGTAGTGCCATTATGACTAGCGAGATGATTACAAAGAAAGAAGATCTGGGGCATTCACCATCCCATACCAATACACTATCGGTATGCTTCAATTTTCTAAAGCACTATCTGATTTGAGGGCAAGTATAAATCTAATGCCCTATGATATCTATAAACAACTTGGGCTGGGCGAACCAAAATCCACAACAATGCGGCTTCTTATGGCAGACAGGTCGATCAAGCACCCCGTTGGGATACTCTATGATATATTGGTGAAGGTTGACTAATTCATCTTTCCGGCTAATTTTGTTATTCTTGATTGTGGGATTGATGCTGAAATTCCCATTATTTTGGGAAGACCATTTTTAGCAACTGAGAAAGCGCTAGTGGATGTTGAAAGCGGGGAATTGAAGTTCCGGGTGAACAAAGATAAGGTCACCTTTAATGTGTGCAAATCAATAAAACACCCGAGTGATATTCATGTGGTTTCAACGATTGATGTAATTGATGAAGCGGTGGCCAGTGTGAGCCATTTGATGTGTATGAGTGAACCTCTTGAGGTTGTTCTTGCAAATTATGATGAGACCAAAGTTCAAGGGTATGATGAAGTGGTAGCTGCTCTATCAAGATTAGGTGAATACTCAAGGAACCCAATGAAGCTAGACATTGATCTAAAGAATCGAGAAAATCCTCCCGCCAAACCATCCACGGAGGAACAACCAAAGCTTGAGTTGAAAGTGCTCCCCGCTCATCTTCGATATGCATTCTTGGGAGAAAACAACACCTTACATGTTATCATTGCAACTGACTTGCTTGAATGGCAAGTAAAATTGCTTCTTCAGGTGTTGAGAAGGTACATCAAGGCTATAGGGTGGACTATCGCTGACATTGTTGGTATTCCACATGGCATTTGCACTCACAAGACTCAACTTGGGAGTGAGTGCAAATCGAGTGTCAAGCATCAAATGAGATTGAACCCACCAATGCAAGAGGTGGCGAAAAAGGAGATAATCAAGTGGTTGGATGCAGGTGTGACCTACCCTATTGCGGATATCAAATGGGTGAGTCCAGTGCAATGTGTACCCAAAAAATGTGGCATCACGGTAGTCCCAAATGAGAAAGGGGAACTTGTTTCTATGAGTCCGGTAACCGGATAAAGGGTATGCATGGATTATCGGAAGTTAAATTCATGGACGAAAAAATATCACTTTCACATGCCTTTTATGGATCAAATGCTCGATCAGCTTTCGAAGCGTGGATGGTATTGCTTCTTGGATGGTTATTCCGGGTATAATCAAATTTCTATTGCACCGAAAGATCAAGAGAAAACCACTTCACTTGTCCCTATGGTACTTTCGCTTTCAAAAGGATGCCTTTCGGGTTATGTAATACCCTGGCGACGTTTCAACGTTGCATGTTGTCTATTTTTGCTGACATGGTAGAAGATTCAATGGAAGTCTTCATGGATGATTTCTCAGTTGTGGGCGATTTTTTTGAAACATATTTGGCACACCTTGGGCAGGCTCTTCAAAGATGTGTGGAAACCAATTTAGTCCTAAATTGGGAGAAATGTCACTTCATGGTTAAGGAAGGTATAGTTTTGGGTCACAAGGTATCACAAAAGGGGTTGGAGGTTGACAAGGCAAAGATTAAGGTAATTGAGAAGTTACAGCCACCAATCTCAATAAAAGGTATTCATAGTTTCTTGGGGAATGTCGGGTTCTACCGGAGATTCATCATAGACTTCTCAAAAATTGCACTCCCATTGTGCAAGCTGTTGAAGACGGAGGCAAAATTTGACTTATGATGACGCATGTATGGCAGCCTTTAAGTGTTTGAAAGAGAAATTAATATCTACCCCGGTGATTATAAGCCCAGATTGGTCCGAACCGTTTGAAGTGATGTGTGATGCAAGTGGGACTATGTTGGGTGTTGTTTTGAGACAAAAGCTCAATAAACTATTCCATCAAATCTATTACGCAAGAAAAACATTGAATGGTGCTCAACGTAACTACATTGTTACGGAGCAAGAGTTACTTGCGATGGTATATGCATTTAAGAAATTTCGGGCATACTTTCTAGGCACCAAAGTGGTAATTCACACTGATCATGTAGCCTTGCGATACTTAATGGCAAAGAAAGATGCTAAACCACGGTTGATAAGATGGGTGTTATTATTGAAAGAATTCGACTTTGAAGTCAAGGATAGAAGAGGTTGCAAAAATTAGGTGGTCGATCACCTATCTAGGTTGGAAGGCAAAGAGAAAGATGAGCTTGAGTTAAACATAAATGACTTATTCCCAGATGAGTAGGTATTCATGTCCACTCTTATACAAACTCATTGGTATGCCGATTTTGCTAGCTATGTGGTATGTGGGCTAATGCTGGAAGACCTGAACCATCAACAAAAATAGTTCTTGTTCGATGTCAAAAGATATTTCTGGGATGAACCATATCTATTCAGAGAATGTGCAGACCATATTATTCGGTGATGTGTACCGGAAGAGGAAGTCAATAAAATTATAAATGTTTGTCATGCTTCGCCGGTTGGTGGTCATCATAGCGGTGTGCGAACAGCCGCTAAAATTCTTCAAAGTGGTTACTACTGGCCATCCCTCTACAAAGATGCTCATGAATTTGTCAAGAAATGCATACAATGCAAAAAAAACAAAGTGGGGTGTCAAGAAGGCATGAGTTTCCTCTTATGCCTATTCTAGAAGTTGAGTTATTCGATGTCTGGGGAATATATTTCATGGGCCATTTGTGAGCTCATTTGGTAATAAGTATATTTTGGTGGTTGTGGATTATGTTTCTAAATAGGTGGAATTCGTGGCACTACCCAAAAATGAAGGGAAGAGTGTTGTTCAATTCTTAAACCTACATTTTTGCAAGATTTGGCACCCCTCGGGTTATTATTAGTGATGGAGGTTTGCACTTTCGCAATCGGCTTTTTGCATCCGCATTGAGTAAATACGGAGTGAAACATAAAGTGGCAACGCCATATCATCCTCAAATGAGAGGCCAAGTCGAGGTTTCGAATCAGGAGATTAAGAGTATCTTGGCTAAGACCGTGAATGCAAATAGGATTAATTGGTCTTGAAAGCTAGATGATGATGTTTGGGCGTATCACATTGCTTACAAGACAACAATTAGCATATCCTCATATCAACTGGTTTATGGGAAATCTTGTCACCTACCGATTGAACTTGAACACAAAGCACTATGGGCACTAAAGGCATTAAATTTGGATTAGGTAAATGCTTCAAAAGGGAGAGTAGATCAGCTGAACGAAATAGATGAATTTAGGTTTAGGGAATATGAAAGTTCAGCTCTCTACAAGGAGAAAATGAAGAAATTGAATAACTCTAAAATCTTTAGGAGATAATTTTGAGTTGGAGACTTTGTGTTGTTGTACAATTCTCGACTGAGACTCTTCCCGAGAAATCTCAAGTTGAAGTGGTCCGTTCCATTTAAAGTGACACGAGTGTTCACGAATGGGGCCATTGAAATCGAAGGTAAGGAAGGTCCAGCCTTCAAGGTGAATGGGCACGCTTGAAGTTATATTTTGGAGAATTCCATGAGAATTCAGTGATCAAAGTGGTGTACTTGGAAGAAGCTTAAAAGCATTTCCACGTCGTTCCACGATGTTAAATAAGGCGCTTCTTTGGAGGTAACCCAAGTGTTAGTTGTTTTAACAAATGTGTGTTGAATGTGCAGGTATGGATGATTCTGTGACGCCAGGACCTTTTCGGTGAACCGCCGAGTGGATTTGGCGATCATTACTTTGCTCGCTTTTGTGGCATCAAAAGTGAGCTGAGATACTGGAATATTTGGCGTGTATTCAGACCACTCGGCGATGCGCCAAAAATATTGGCGAGCCCGACTTTCTTCGCCATTTGAACAATCATGTAGGGTCGGAGTCTTGGAAATTTTGGTGATGTTTCACGCACACTAGGCGATGCACCGATGTTGTTCTGTGTACCCGATCTCGATCGCCCTTCTGCCCAAATTGGAGTGGTAGTAGTCTGGATATTTCGGCGAGTTGCATGTAGTTTGGCGGTTCACCAATTGGTTCGGCGGCCTCTGCAACCCTTCGCCAAATGGCCACCTAGTGAAGATTCCTTCTCACCCTACTTTTTATTTAATGCCAATGCCTCTCATTTTTATTTTATTTTTATTGTCTTTTGTTTATTTTTTGTTGTGTTTGTTCTTTGATTACATTGAGGACAATGTTGGTTTCTTTTGGTGGGGTGGTAGCTTGTTGTTCTCTTGCATTTTCAAGTATCGGTTGTGGTCAATACCGATGACCTGAATAGTGATCTTAATTGAACGATATGAATGTGCAGCTACGATGAGGAAAATGAAGTTACATAAGCAATATGTGAACTTTGAGCATCTTGTTGTAACTAGCTGATTGTCGATGAAGTCTCTTGTGATGAACATTGCATGCTAGCTAGAAAGTGTGGAGTCTTGCTTGATAATTGTATCAATGCCTTGTGTGGGGTGGTTACCTTGAACAGTGTGTTTGATGACACCTAGAATTTGCCCCGTTGGTATGGTTGATTGAGTAATGCGAGTAATTGAAATGATCTTAGGTAAGAATTTTGAAGAGTGAACCAATTTGACAATATACCTCTTTGTGGTCAACCTTGTGAGATGTGTGAACCTTGATTGGCACTTTTTGAGCCTACCCTTTTCTCGGAAGAAACTTGTACAACTTTGACCTCTTTATCTCTTCACCCATAACCTTCATGAAGTTTTGGTTTGTTTGAATAGCCAACTTAGGCCAAAAGCCTAAGTTGGGGGTGTGGTAAAAAAGAAGGAAAGTCAAGAAGTGTGAAAAATTCCCCCTTGATTATGGATTGTTTTGAAAAAAATGTAACCCCTCCATGTAAAAAAAATGAATGAAAAGAAAAGAAAAGAAAATGACTAAAAAAGAGAAAAAAGTTATGAAATAAAGTTGTTAAAATAGCAAAAGAAATGGGGTATCCGGTGGTTCATGTCTAGTTGAATAATGGGGTGGATTATGACCATGTTTGAATGTGAAAAAGGATGAGAGAAAGTGATTTTCAGGCCATACTTCATGAAGGTAGAAGCCACTAAGCCTAAATGACCATACCCTTATACTAACCCTATTACAAGTCTTGAAAAGACCTTTCTGATCTTGAGTGAGCTGAAACGAATGTTGATTGGAAAATAAGGGCAAACTTATGGGTGAAGTCATGCATGTGTTCATCTTTGTGAGTGTGAGAGTTGTATGTGATTCTGAAACTTTAAATTGTTGAGAAATTTTGTATGAATATGGAATCATCTTTGTTGTGAGGGCATTTGAATACCTTTGTTGAGCTTGAACTTGAATTTGAAGCAAGCATTGTGAGCTTGAGTACACTTGATGATGGTGAGTCACAATTTGAAACTTTGAGTACACAATTGATCATTGTATGAGTAGTTTGAACCTTGTTGTGTGCATTTATGTTGAGTCTTATGCAGCAGTGTTTGTAGACATCCTTACTGAACTGATTGATCCTGAGTTTTACTTAAGGACAAGCAAAAGTTTAAGTTGGGGGTGTAGATGAGTCCGAAATTTTGACTCATTTAGGGCTTTGTTTTGATAGGATAAGTGTCCTCAAATGCCCAATTTATGCTCTAAACTTATGTTAAAGTATTGATTTGCAGCATTACAGGCTAAGGAGCAAGGCAAGGACACTACCGGACAAAAAGGAACTAACAAGCTGAAGAAGTGGACAAAAGCGATCCTGGTGATCGCCAAGACCACTCGGCGGTTCGCCAAGACCACTCGGCGGTTCGCCGAGTGGCTCTTTAGCCCGTCCAATTTTACAGTACACCACTTCTGAGACGAGAGAAATTTGGGCGAACGGTGTTTCCTATTGGCGAATCACCGAATGAATCGGCAAAGAGGGATTTTGTTCGCCGAAGTATACAAGACTACAGTAAAGCTGCAAATAGAATGGCGATAAAAAGGAACAAAGGGCGCATCGCCAAACCACTTGGCGACCCCGACATAGACCACTGAAAGTTACAGCATGAAATGGATGAAAAACTGAGCTAAGAGGGTGATGGACAAGAGTGATCGACGAAGGCCGACTTAATCCGCCGAGTTACCCCAAAGGCCAAATTTCAAAAAAGTATAAATTGACTTTTTGAAAGAGAAAAGGCATTAAAAACATTGTGTAAAGTGAGATTTAGAACAAAAACATTGTTCTTGTTGGTTTGAAGCAATTTCCAAGTAGATTTCATGTTGGCTGTTGTAATTGAAGCAAGATTTATTCATTTTAAGCTTTTGGAAATCAATACCCAACTATGGAACATGTAATAGGTATTGAATATTTACTTTTTATGATGACTAGCTAAAACCCCAATCTTGGGGGTTTGACCATGTGATTAATTGCTTAATTTAGTTGAGTGGGTGTTAGAAATTATTGATTGTCGTGCTAACTCGAAGTGGGTCTGATTTATTGTTGTTATTAAATTGTTGTGTTGAATGTTTATTTCAATATGGTTTAGTGTTTTATGCTTGCTTGAGAGAGAGGTGTAAAACTAAGGCGATAAATTAGCATTCGTAGTGATTGGGCTATTGTGGGTTCAGCTCGAGAGAGTGAATCCTAAGTCACGCTCTACCTATCTAGCTCGAGAGAGTAGATGTAGTGAGGTTGTGGGCTAGTTTTCATATTTAGCATGTTGAGGTTCGAAAGAACTCAATTGAAGCGAGGTAGTTGTTTGAGAGAAAATTATCTCATCTAAGGTCTATCCTATCGATGAAGATTTAGTAACTTTTAGTAATCACCTAGCACCCATTTAGCGAGAATTGGCAATTGGTCGGTCATTCCTCCAAGTACCTCTTACTCATTTGATTACTCTTGTTAATTGTTATTGTTGTGATCGCTGACTGATATAAAAATCCCCCACCTGACATTTATGTCAACCTTTTGATTTAATTAAGAGTTTTTGATAATTTTTATTCCTACAACCATTTAAATCGCGTTTATAACTTCATAATTGAATTCTAAATTGTACCGCTCCTTGTGGGATTGACCCCAACTCACGTGTTGGGTTTATACTAGATTATGATTGTCTACACCTAGTATCGGATGAGGTGTAGTTGAGCGTTAATCACTCATTCCTTAGTATTCTCTTTCATAGTCGGTTCTTGTTTATCATCTGCGTCACCTTCATCCACTTCCTCCTTGAGTGTCTCAAAAGCATTTTCATCTATATAATCAATTTCCTCTTCAATTCATCCGGCCTTGTCTCTTTTGTATCTATTTATTCTGCTAACTATCCATTCTTTTCTATTCTGTTTATTTCCCACCACTTTTCTGCTTTCCAATATTCGTTTTTGATCAGTCGTTGTGCCCATTTGGACTGTACCCTTCTCCTTCTCCGCGTTCTGGTCCTCTTCCCTCATATCATCATATAGTTTCGGATGAATCGTCCAACAGTTATGTTCATCAAGCCCCTGCAAACGGCATTTCTTACAGTATTTTGGCATATAATCGTATTGAACCTTAATCCACTTAGATATTATATGACCAATGACATCATTCTCTTCGTTTATTCTCACCCTCTGAGGAAGCTCCGCAGTCAGGTCAACCTTGATTTTAACTCTTGCACAACTAGGTTTGGTTTGATTCTACGTCGCCATATCCACCTATAGTGATTTCCCCACAGCACTAGCTATCGAGAAGATTGCCTCCTTAGCGGAAAAAATTAGGTGGTAGATCTGGGAAAGAGATACATGCTACCCCTATAGTAGTTTCCACGTCAGGTTCAAACCATGGATCCCATTTAAGAGTTCTCATTTGCCAATAATTCTCCTTTACCTTAACGTAAAAGGTCATTGTCGACAATAAGTGTATATAATCCTCCATCGTAGTAAGTCTGATCAAAATGTGCCTCGTGTCCAAAACTCCTATTGTGCACTCACTCTTAATTCCACATTGTCCTGGGGGAGTTCTCCTCAATTCTTGTACCTCTGGTTTACCATATGAGAATTTGCCAATAATGGCATATTGGAGATTCTCTTGAACAATAAGAGATATGACTTCCGAAGATTTCCAAGTTATGCTGGGTTCGCCATGGCTAATAATTACTGGTTTAAGGGGAACATAAGGCATATGTGGGGTACTGATTTTTGGTTTAAGGATATTGGCATATTGGTTAGGGATAGGTTCTCCTCTGAGAGGTTGTGTTTCTGGTTTGTCTTGCGTGGGGAGGGGTGGGAAATTCTCCGATGGGATGGCCCCACCGGTGGTGGTTTTGGCCATGTCGTCCATCACTAACTAAGGGTTTGAATATTTAGGGTTTTGGTAGAGAGCGATTTTTACTTGGAAATTTTTGTATTTTATGTATTAGCTAAAATCACCCAATAGGATAATTATGTATTTTCTATATAGTGGTGTTTTCTTAAAGCAGATTTCCCACTTCACTTCATTATTTTCTTCTTTCCTTGTCCTCTTTTTGTTATTTTGGGGAAAAGAGCAACTCAATGTAAAAAGAGTGTAGACACTCTTATCCTGTTGTGAAGATGGTCATGTGTCCTAATCCTAATATAATATAGAGCTTCACTAACGGCCACACATGGCCTCCATCCCCTTCAAACCCCTTCAACCAACTCAATTTCAATTCCAACTCCAACTCTATTCTTCAACGATTCTACTAAACCCCTTCAAGTTTCATACTACTCTACCAAGAATTTCATCTTCCATTCATGTCACTCACGTGGAGACACCAGAGCAAGAAATTTCAGGCACCAGAAGAGATAGTAAAACTAATAGTAACGAAAACGGATCTGGATTCTCCTCCTTTACTCCCAAATATAAGAGAGTTGATTCTGGTCAGAAAAATGGTGCCAAAAGAGTTGTTCTAAAAGACAGAAATGCAAAATTGAAACCTAAAAGAAGGACCTCTGAATCTTCCTCTTCTACTAATAATAATAAGGCGAAGGCGGAGTCAAAGAAGAGTAAAATTGATTCTACATTGAGGATTGGATTAGATATGTGCTCAAAAAGAGGGGATGTACTTAGTGCAATTAGGCTATATGATTTGGCACTGCTACAAGGAATAGTAATGGGACAGTATCACTATGCTGTACTTCTCTATCTTTGTGCTTCTGCAGCTACTGGTCTCATTCACCCAGCAAAAAGTGGAAGTGGTAATAGGACTTTGAATGCTCCCAATGAACCTTCTTCTCATAATAACAGCAACGTAATTGACCATGATTCACATTTGTTGAGCTCTTCCACTGTAGATGAATTTGTTCAATTTATGAAGAATAGTGCAAAAAAATCTAATTTACAAAGTGTGAGACATGAAGACAGTGGAATTAAAGTGAGTGAAGATGTAAGACATTATGCACTTACAAGGGGTTTTGAAATCTATGAGAAAATGCTCTCAGATAAGGTACAAATGAATGAAGCAACCCTTACATCTGTTGCAAGAATGGCAATGGCATTAGGCAATGGTGACATGGCATTTGATGTTGTAAAGCAAATGAAAGAAGATGGAATAAACCCCAAACTACGATCGTATGGTCCTGCCTTATCTGTTTTCTGCAATAACGGGGATGTCGACAAGGCATTTATAGTTGAACAACACATGTTGGAGAATGGTATCTATCCAGAGGAACTTGAGCTGGAGGCACTTCTAAAAGTAAGTATAGAAGCTGGTAGGAGTGAAAAGGTGTACTATTTGTTGCATAAGCTTAGAGAAGGAGTTCGACAAGTCTCACCTTCTACTGCAGATTTGATTGACAAGTGGTTCAACAGCAAGGTAGCTTCAAGGGTGGGAAAAAGAAAATGGGATGAAAGATCCATACACCAAGCTATTAAAAATGGAGGTGGTGGCTGGCATGGACAAGGCTGGTTGGGTAATGGAAAATGGACTGTATCACGTGCAATCGTTGGCTCTGATGGCTGCTGCAAATGCTGTGCTGAGAAGCTCGTGACCATTGATCTTGATCCTGAAGAAACTGAAAAGTTTGCTAAGTCAGTTGCTTCTATAGCTGCGCAGAGAGAGAGAAATTCGAGCTTCCAGAAATTTCAAGTACGTTTTAGTAACTGCTCTGATGATTAGTTAGTAGTTGTTCTTGGATCATTAGTGTCTCTTATGAGGGTGAAACATATTTTGATGACTGCAGAGATGGCTTGATTACTATGGACCATTTGAAGCTGTTATTGATGGTGCAAATGTTGGTCTTTACAGCCAAAGAAAGTTTAGGCCATCTAAGGTAAAGTATTGGGTGCCTTGTTAATGAAACATGATATTTTTCAAGTCTTTTGCTTTCTCTAATAGACAATTTGCATTCAGGTCAATGCTGTCGTCAATGGAATTCGTCAGATGCTTCCTTCAAAAAAGTGGCCACTAATAGTTTTGCACAATAGACGTATTACTGGAGATAAGATGGATGAACCATTCAATAGATCGTTAGTTGAGAAGTGGAAAAATGCGGATGCGATCTATGCAACACCTACTGGGTCAAATGATGATTGGTGAGATCTGTAATCTTTTATTTCTAGGTCGTTTTTGGTGCAGATGCTTAATGCCTTGTATTGAGTTTTTTTTTCTAATTCATCCCAGTGGGAAATGAACTTGTTTCCTCAGGTACTGGCTGTATGCAGCTATAAAATTTCGGTGCTTGCTTGTGACCAATGATGAGATGAGGGACCATTTGTTTCAACTTCTGGGAAATGAGTTTTTCCCAAAATGGAAGGAAAGGCATCAGGTTAGTTCTACACTTCAGGAATAGCTGCATGAAATATTGAAGTTCTTTTTCCGATATGCATGTAACAAGACAGTCATGCATAGGATTCAATGTAGATTATGGCATTAATTAACTATCCAGAAGTATATTCCTCTTGATTGATTGATGCTATATTGCATCGATACAGAGGTTACGCCCAGGGGAAGAGGAATTATCTGGGGTGGGGGAGTTGGTTATGGGTATTGAATTATGTATAAGCAGAACAAGGTTCTGAAGACAAATGGCCTATAGTTGACTGGTTCTCTAACTTACCTCCTCTAGCCATCATAACTATTTTTCCTCGTATGACTTAATATTCTCTCTGTAAAGCAAAGTGATCCCTCTTTCTTAGCTTACCTTGCTAAGGGCTACCTCCATCTCCTCATGCATATGCATTAATATCATATAAACTTGAATTTCTCACAGTTATCTGATAAAGGATTTTCCTTTTCTTCATGGAAGGTGCGTTTCAGTTTCTCTGAAACAGGTCCAGTGTTTCACATGCCGCCTCCATGTTCTATTGTAATTCAGGTCAGTGACACCTTCTAATTGATATGCTCTGCTATATAACAAATAATATGCTCATGAAACCAAAATACAAATAGAGTTCAGCCCTTCTTATCTATCTTCAGATACAAAATGTATACTCGAGATTGAGCACATATTAAAAAAATGGTGTACGTGTTGTCATTTAACAAAACCTTTAAATGTAATTCTGTTCCTTTATGTCTCCAGGAGTCAGAAGAAGGATACTGGCATGTACCAATTGCCTCAGAACTTGAATCTGAAGAGGAAAGGACGTGGTTGTGCATTAGGCGTGCCAATTCACCTATGGCAAATCAAGATTCTTCCAGTGTAAACATATGTAAGTGCCTTTTACCAAAAAACGGTAAACTGATATAAGAAGATAGTCTTTTGTGAAATCTGACAGATTGGCCAAGTCGCCTAAGTGCCAAATTTGGCTCAAATATCCTCCAAACATCCCTTGTACATCTTGAAAATGTCATCTTCTTACTGATCCCCATTCCTTATTCTTGTTTTCTAGCTAAAAGAGAGAAATATCAAAAGTTGACACTGTATATAGCCTTAAGATTTGAATGCATGATTTTAACTCAAAAACTTCAAACTCGCTGTATTTTCAAACTTCCCTTCCCCAACTCTATGAATTCTCAATTACTTATAAATTGATGTGTCATGTACACCTTTCACCAAGATTAGCCTGCTTGAGAATATTTGGTAAATATGCCAGGAGCTGATCACTTTTTGGTCCGCCTTTTAGAGTTCAGCCACCGGTTGAAATGTTGATACATAATAACCAGTTTTCAGTTACAAAGATCATTTTTCCCTTAACTTCTTCGTTTGAAAGTGGCAGAGAGCTGCATATTCATCTTCTCTATGATCTCCCTGAATTTTGAACTGCATAGTTCAAACTACAGGTAAACATATTTCCAGGAGTTTGAATTGCTTCAGAAAAAATTGATCGCGTTTGAACTTTTATCAGTTCAAAGTCCAGGAATTTACCTTAAGTTTGAGGAAAGTTTCTTCACTAATATAGCAAGGCCTGCAAGAAACGTGATTCTAGTCTCAATTATTATCTAGGATGAGTGACTCAGAGGGGGGAGGAGATCATATTAACAGAAAACTTTGAGATGAGGAGCATGACGATAATAATAGCGATCAAAGCTGAATGCCTGCAAAGTGCCATTTGCACATTAATATCAGATGTTGAAGCAAAAGCAAAGATGAAAAATTAAAATTAAACTAAATTTGAGATGTACACAATATTCATATTGCAGACGCTACGTATCTCGCCTTTCTCTCGCTTGGCAAGAGTGGTTCAAATTTTTGGACTTCTCGCACCTTTTATAGCCAAGCTAGACCCCCTTGACCTGTCCAAAATGCTTCGAACTCCAATACATTGTCCTGGAGTTCTAACTTTAAAAAGTGAAACTCCATAATAGTGTCATGGAGTTCGAAATTATTCAAATGAAACTCCATGAATTTTTCTTGGATTTTGAACTGCACAGCTCAAACTCCAGGAATTTTTTGAACTCCAGCACAGTGCTTGAGTTTCATATGTAAAATTTTCGACCTGCAACACACTGTGCTGCAGTTTTTCCATGTTCTCATTATGGGTATTCTGTCCAAATTTGGTTTTCGTATTGAAAAGCGGCTAAAGTTTGAATAGTTATGGAACAGTGGCTAAGTGTCGATTAGGTGTCATGAAAGTGGCAATTTGTATTTTTTTCAAAGATTTGGGGCTTATACCAGTTATTCTTTATGTCCAGCTCCATCAACTTTGATAGTATCAAGTTTTCCAAAGTAGATTGTGCTGTTTCTTTCAATGGAATTGCAAGAAATGTATAGTACATTCAAAGAGCATGGCTAAACGTTAAATGGTCTGTGTGCATGTTCTTTTACATCCTTATCTCAAGATAAATATGTGAAGACATGTATGGATGATTGGATGTAAAATCAAACATTTTAATTAATCACACAAATGTCCAAGATCTTTTAAATTTTAAAGCATTCGATCCTCGGATTAAATTCTACTTTCGTTGTTTTGTATTAACAGAGATATATACCTGATATGCACCATTGCTTTCATTGAATAGCAATCCATAGTCTTGTGTACCTTTTCCCGAAGAAGTTGAACTTGTATATAACATGTTTATTTAGAGTTGTTGTATGTCAATGTCATGCAGCCAAAAATGTTGGTGATCCCACTCACAAATGCCCTCCTACGTCATCAGACCCTCCTCACAACCAGGGAGATGCAAGGTCAAGCACAAGAAGGAAAAATCAAGTTAAGGTGACAGGAAAAACGCATGGCAGCCATGGTCGGGGTAAGGAAGCACCTGAAGAGATATATAGAAGTCTTAAAAATATATTACAACCATCAATAACCTCAGATCATTGTTCTATTCTTCCAGAACTGAAGGTCGCAGAGGAGTTAGGGAGTTGCGTAGTCGATTTCCAAATATAATCTCTTTAGTGTGGACTTTGGACCTTTTTGACACAAAAGATGGTGCAAGCAGCCTCCATTCCAGTAGGTATATATACCACATACTTCAACAAGATCAGTTTAATTTGGATCTTTCTGCCATGTAGATTAGATAGGAGTTTTCTGGTATTAGGGAGGAGAAGAAATGGGATGGCAAGGCTTGTCTTGGGTTCTTATTGTAACAGCACTTTGTATGATTTTTGCCAGCATTAAAGGTAGTTTTATTAGTCTTTATGGTTAATAATTTTCTTCAACATTTCTTTTGCCTAAATCTGTATGCCAGGTGCAACAAATAATTTGAATCAACACAAATTGATTTTGGACTCGACCTGTGATGGAAGCTACTTCTCTAAACACGTAGCATTTGGGCTGACCCTTTGATAAGAATTGAATTATTTGAAACAAAAACACGAAATAATTAATGTTGAAGCAAGAAACTTGCAAGTTTTTACAACTCTATTGACATGCGAGTAGTGGTTAGACCGGCTTTGTTGTATGAGGTGGAGTGTTGGTCAATCAATATTCAAAAGTTACAAGTGAGAGAAATGAGGATGTTGATATGGATGTGTGGACATACCAAGAGCAATAGGATTAGGAATGAGAATATCAGGGATGAAGTGGGAGTGGCCTCCCAAGGGTCTTTGGGAAACAACCTCTCTACCTTGCAAAGATAGTGGTAAAGTCTATGTACACTATATCCTCTTCAAACTCCATTTCACTGGGCTTGTTGTTGTACTTTATGACATTACCTATTTGTCATTTCGGACGTAGTAATTTCTATACTTGTCTCAAAACATCAATGCCATATAT
>JAJOOO010005128.1:0-28295 GCA_029582685.1 Solanum piurae
ACCATAGAAAACACAAAAAATATTTAAGTTTATTTTTAAAAAATATTTAAGTTTATTTTTAAAAAATATTTTCAATTTAAAAAATTATTAACCTTTTTAGTCGATGAAATTGTAAAACTATACGATTCGTCAGAAAAGGGCATATACTCTAGTAAAAATAAAAGATATTTCTGAAAAATATTTTTCATTCATAAATCAAACGCTAAAAAACTTTTTCGGAAAATATTTTTTACTCACCAACCAAACATGAGAAAATAAGTCAAAAATCAACTTGTTTTCCAGGAAAACATTTTCCTTCATACCAAACACACCCTAAATAATACATGATTATTCAGTGGGTATACTTCTATTGTTGGATGTTTGGTTCATTGGAATAAAAATGGGATATTGGGGAGGTGCAGTCTGTGTATTCGGAGTGTTAATACTTACATGCACCAAGTGTTTACACCAAATCAATAAATGCAAGACACATGTCTTTCACATACATATTTAACACTTAACCATGGTTAAGTGATATGTATTTTCCCTTAATTGTTAACTGATAAGGTTAACTTTATTGGTTTGATGTAAACATTCGACGCGGATAAATTTTTACCAATACATGCACCCATTGCTCCCTGCAAGCATAGGTTTTTCATTGGAGAAATCCTTCCATTTTGTTTTGTTTAGAAGGTCTCCTGACACTTGTATAGACTTAGCACCAGCTTGTTGTTGGGAAATTTTTCCTTTCAATATACTAGCTACTTACATTGTCCAAAAAAAGAAGAAGTACTATTATCATTATCATAAACAGCCTTTTCAAACTATAAACTATTTTAAGCTAGGTGGTCTGATAGCCAATTACTAATTTAAGACAGCATTGGAACAAAATATAATTAATAGAATTCAGGCCTAGTTACGAAAGAGTTGGGAGGAATCCGACTTGTTGGACCCCAAAACTTTGAATAGGACTTGAAGTCCATTAAAGGGAGATAGGACTTGTGTGCAAACCTATTCCAGTTGGTTCTGCAAGGATGAAACTTGATGCTGTACATTTGGGCAAGCATTGAATTGAAAGAAATAAGGGGAAAGAAAAGAACATTGGACCCATTTCTCTTCAGTTTCCTAGATCTTTTATTTGTCAAGAACTACTTAACTATAGATGATCAAATCCAAAAGCAAGACATCCTAAGAACATATGAACACGGAGGCAACTGCTTTCAAATACTAAAATCAGAGATTCCCTCCTTAAGCAAGGGTGGGAATGGGATGAGGAGGAAAGCAGTTTGTTTGCTCTCTTTCTGTCTGCTTGATTTCCCTTGCAGAAGAAAGAATCTTGGAATGGCAAAAAGGATAAAGAGATCAAAAGAATACAATCTACTTGCTAAGTTCTAGCAGAACTGTATGACGTAAAACGGGCTAAGACCAGAGGTGGAAACACGGGTAAAAAAAGAATAAAAGCAAATGGCCCTCTTTTAATTTTAGCAAATTATTTACAGAAAACTCCGAACATGTTTTTTTTTTTTTTTTGATAACCGAGAAATCCGTCTGTGACCAGCCCTTTGGACCAATCACAGCCTTCTAAACTCGGTGGATAATGGGCCCGCCCCTCTACCCTTCTCTACTTAAATACCGGGCTTCGCTTTGCATGGTGTGGGGCTTGAACCTGCGACCTGAGCCACAAATCCTCCACCTACTTTTAAGTCATTTTTAGTTTTTGAGAGTGTTTGACAAGGTTAAAAATAACTTAAAATAAGTTTAAAATGACTTAAAAAAGTTAAAAACCAAAAGTAGGACTTTCCCTACTTTTTATTTTTTGACTTAAAAAAGTCATTTAAGTTTGACTTTTTATTTTTTGACTTAAAAGCTACTTTTTTTTAAAGCCAATCCAAACGGGCTCTCACTCTTGATCAGTGTTATCAAAAGTGAAAAGCGCAAAAAAGCTACAAGGTCCTTTGGGGCTTTAAGCAAAAAGAGTGTGGCCTCTGATGAAAAAAGGCACAAATGGAGAAAAACTTCAAATATGTATGCCTCGTCCAAGGTTAATAATCATAAGCATGAAATAACAAGTATATGGACTAAAAATTTGGAAGAAAATATGATGAAGTGAAATATCAGTTGTTTAGTGTCACATCTTCAGGATTACACTCATTGTCAAGGTACAGTATGTCTTCGAGCCTTGATGACGACAACAAAGCGCCCATAAAGCGAGGTGAACCGCTCAACATGTAGTAAGACTCACTTTATGGCTTAAGTGCGCCTTTGACAACACTGCTCTTTATGAATGTAAATGGGAACAGTGAATTATTATAATTTTAAGTTTGATTTCCCTTCATCAAGCTGAAAGGCTGGAAGGTGAGCAATGGAAAAGTAAATTGATCAGAGAAAATATGATTAGTCAAGAGTTCAGTCAATGTTAAGTACCTTGAAGTCGGACAAATCTGGAACTACGTAGTTAGGCAGCTTCTCTTGCACAATAACATAACCACCTGGAACAAGAAAGAACGATCTAATATTAGAAATAAACTTAGATGTCTCTGTGTTTCTATGTGACTTAATTGCTGATTTTCAGCGTCAAAAAATGCTGGAATATTTAGCTTTCAAAGAGAAGGAATTCGGTAATTCTACTTCTTTATCATGGGTAAATTATGAACTTAGACAAACATGGTCTGGGCCAAGCAAACAAGAAATATAAAGCCCCTAAGCTGTAGCCTAATAACTTGTCAGATGTTGATACGACAACCACATAATCTTTTTACATAAAGCTATAGAAAACCTGTTTCAAACAGGGAGAAAAGACAAAAGAATAGCACTCCTAGTTCACAATACTTGAATAGAGATTTCAAACCTTTGCGAGTGTGAAAACCAGTAGGCTTGCAATTTTTTCCCTTGTAGAAGCCCCGAGGAACCTTTTTTGTAGTAAGAATATCAAGAGATGAAGTACGCTTTCTTCTGAAAGATCTCCCTAAACCTAATAACAGTCCCAGCGGCATTGTATAGTCTTCCAACTAAAAGAATTGTGCCTAGAGACAACAAAATACAAAGAAAAATGGATATTATATATTTGCATAAGATCAAGATTTAATCTTTGAAGTTATAAGCAACTTTTGCTTTTTAACCCTTAATCACTGGTTTTCTAAATTTATTTTTTTGTGGAAAAAGGACATTATATCTTTGCATATGATCAAGATTTAATTTCGAAGTCGTGATCAACATTGACTTTTTAACCCATTAGCACCGTCACAGCAATCTATTCCTCCAATGATCACCCCTTTATCCTAAGGCAAATATAATTAGCATGTCACGAGGAAATATGGAAACAAGGCAAATCCACAGGCAATGCCAGGAATTCTAACAAAGGGATTAAAAAAATTCTGTATACCTAGAAGCTTCTCTTTTGTCAAGGGTATAAATTTGTTTTTGCCCTACTATACCATGTATTTTCGGATGAAGGGGATATAATTGAACCCCCTTACTTATCTTTAGCTCCGTCAGTGGGAAAATCCCTGGTGCTAAACACACCGCTTAGAAAAAAACCCTCCTCATTAGGGATGGGCGTTCGGTCGGTTCGATTTTCGGTTTGGCAAAAATGTGAAACCAAACCAAATTGAAATAAATTCAGTTCAGTTCGGTTATTACAATTTCAGTTCAGTTTGTAAATTTTGGTTCAGTTTTCGGTTTGGCAAAAATGTGAAACCAAACCAAATTGAAATAAATTCGGTTATTGCTATTTCGGTTCGGTTTCGGTTTAACCAAATTTAATAAATAGTGGTACATTTTCAAAATTCAATCACTTTTGTTCACTTTTTTATGTTTTAAGTACGTCTCACTTCTTTTTTTCCAGATACAAGGAACCCAAAAACAAACAAAGAGCATTATTATAGTTATGACTTATAACACCAAACAAGCTAAGCCAACTTCCAATATGTGGAAAATCGAGTCTGCCAACCAAACTTGGGTAACTGCTTCACGATTACGCCCATCCACAGTAGTAGACAACTTAGAATCAGAAACATTCATCCTTTCACTCTATGCACATATTCATTACAAATACACAGCCCTTTCTTTCCTTTTCATAAGTGCAGTTGGAGGATCATTTTTCTGCTATACTAGGCATTGGCAGAACAATACTACACCCCTTAATGTACCGGTAACTCATAGTGGACACCGAAAAGAACGTCGTTCCCACTCAAGAATAAATTAGGTAGACCAATACAAATACAAGTTTGAAGGAGAGCAGTGGTCACTGGTCATTAGGGGAATAAAAACATGCATGTGATAAAAAGAGTTACAAACTAAAGTCCAGCTGCCAGCAGGCAGCATTGCAATTTGCAGCAACCAGCAGGCACTGGCAGCATTGCAAATTGAATTTGCAGCAACCAGTGTCCATGAGACAGCAGCAGAAAGAAACAAATTTGAGAGTCCATGAAGTTTCAAATATGATCTGGTTTTAAATGTCTTTTGGTCTATATTTTAAGGTATGAGGTTGACTAATTCAATATAAGTATTCAGCATGAGAGTTGGGACGCGATGAGCACTGACCTTCGAGGCGAGCACTGAGCAGTGGCCAATGAGAAGCGGCTTGTAGTTGCGGGCTTCGAGCACTCAGCGAGGAGGACTGAGCAGTGGGAAACGGCTGGCCTGAACTTAAGAGACGACGGCCGACGAGCTGAGAGATGAGAGTTGAGAGACGACTGACGTGAGTTGAGAGATGGGAGTTAGGGATTTCAATTCTGATTGGAATTTGGGCCACGTTTGTGGGCTATGGGTAATGGGCCGGCTGGAGCATGGGCTGAAGACTGAAGCAATTTAATTAAGATTTAAGGGTGTAAAGAATATATATATAATTTCGGTTTTTTGGTTAACCGAGTTTCCTTAGCTAAAAAATCGAAAATAAATTTGAAACCAAAATCCATCGAAATAACCGAAAAATGGAGACCAAAATTTCATAAAATTTGGTTCGGTCGGTTTTTTCGATTTTAACATTTTATTCTAATAGAACTAATTTTAACTATTCAGTATCCTTCAAACAATACTATGAACATGGCTATATTTTGCACATTACACAGACCGCATATCTTGAGTTTTCTAAGTTAGATTCCTTACTTTAAAAGAAAAATACATAAACCTAAACACACCGTATAGAATTTGACGAAAAAAGAAAATGCATCATGAGAAAAAATCCAGACATTTCTTGCTTACAAAACACTATATATATCAGTAATCAACCATTATTTTAAGCACAACGGCATATAAAAATGGAAATCAAGTAAAATAATTACCAGTATCTGCTGAGGATGCTTGCCCAGTGGAAGAACCGAGAAGAAGACGGGCTCCAAAGGGATTGAAGTAGGCGTTATCGGGCTTTAAAACTGTGGGCTGTTGAGAGAAAAAAGCCCAAAAATGGGAATGTCACATGTTTTGTTTTGAGTGGAAGCGAATTATACAAACGTAGCCGCGAATTATATAGATGAGCTGCAAATTATACAAATGGGTAAGCTATAACTATAACCCATAAATATGTAAATTGTAGCTAAGAATCCTAATTAAGTTTATTATTATATTGGTTATTTATGAAATTTCCCATAAAAGGGACCTAGTAGAGTGGCCCAACAGAAATAATGCCAGCCCAGTAACATTTTTACTTGGGCCGTTGAGGCCCTGTACATTATCATGTGTGATGTCTTAGAAACTATTTTGTGTCTTAAAATTTGGATTTTTTTGTGCAAAAACTCTTCAATTTTTTTTGGAAAAACACCCTAATTATAATTGAAGTATTTATAATGTAGGAATTAGTTATGAGGGAATCTATATACTCCCTCCATTCCATATTAATTGAATTTTTGAGTTGTTTCACACCCTTTAAAAAAAGTAGATTAAGACATAAATTGAACATAGTTTTCCATTTTTACCCTTATTAATTAATGTCAAATTTATTGAAGTCATCACATTGAAAATCCAAATGAAGGGTAAAATTGGAAGAACACTTTAAAAGTAGTCTTGAAAACTGAACAATTAAGTTAATTTGAAAAATGAAAAATACCTCAAAAATTCAATTAATATGGAATGGAGAGAGTATTATTTTACGTAAGTATTAATTATGCAAAGATCTATCATGTATTAAATTATAAGATTCTCTCATAACTTAAACATACATTAATTGGTTATGCGGGTTTTCAAATTACAAATAAAACATCATATTAATTTTATACGTAACTTATGCAGAATTTAATACCTATATAACTCACCTCTAAAGAAGCTATCAACCCCTTAATCTATCAGCTCAAAATCAGCATGATTCGAATCCTATATATAAATTATGTCTGGTCATGATGCATGTCACCAACAAAATGCACCTCAAATCCAGACGTAAACAAATAAATTGGAATGCAATTCACTGAAAAACTTTTGGGAAAAAAACAAACAAGAAAAGCTAAAGTATTTTCTTTTGAATAACTCAGTTCACATTGCAGAGATTTTATTGACTTTGGTACATGTGAATTTAGAAGAAAACGTCAACATCGATCTCGATCTACTTCATATAATTAAAAGTAAAGATTTTATTATATTTGTGGTTTTTTGCCTTCATGAAACACATGTTTCACACCCAAATCAATTAAATGTCAGTTTGACCATAATAATATACGTAACAAATTAAGAAATGAACAAAACATATATCCTTTAAAAAATTAAAGATATTTTTAGTGTATCAATCAACAATAAATAAGAAATGTGTTAGAAGGTTCCCATGACCAATGCACAATAAAACAAAAGAATATGAGTGATCATTCATTAATTATTTTTAACTACAATGATCTTAAGAGTTGTTGGGTTTGAAAGCAAGTTATGCAAAAATTATTAATATAAAATTAATATATAGATTCCTCAAACAAAATAATAGCTAGCTCCACTGAATTAAGTAATAGGACATTTAATTAAATATCAATAACCCAATTATCTCTAAATGCAGTTTGTTAATGAGTCTGGACAATTCAATCGTGAAGCACAACTTTAGAGAGCAAACCAGAATTATTAACCTGCATGTTTTGATAAATTCAATATTTTGATAGTTTATTCGATGTTTTACATCGATGCTTCTTGCGTAGACATTATAGAAACTATGTTTAATAAACTTTCAAAGGATTGTAATACTAATGACTGCATGATAAACTATTTCAAACTAATGGATAGTGTCACATCACTGCTCAAGCATTATAAATTTCGGTTTGTATTATTTATTATTATGTACGTTGCGCAAAAAAAAAAGTCAGACAAAATTGGAAACAACGTGTGTTGCTTTGCTTATCGTTCTAAGGAATAAATTGACAGAAATACAAAAGACATAATACATAACATACACTCAAATAAACATTTCAACTTTAAGAGTGTATATATAAACGTTTTAACTTGATATGATATCAACAGTAACTGAACACTCCAACGCATCCTTACTGAGTCTCGTGGACACTTGACACTGATGTGGCACATGAATTTAAGAGGTGTCTAGATGGTTATTTTATAAGTTAGAGATGAATTGAAGTAGTGCACATTAAAAGTTAAAATACTTACTTGTTAGTCGAAAACAAATTTGAATGTCTGTTACATTAATATGTTATGGCAATACGCAAAAAAGTGAAACACTGTCAAGAGCATTAGTCAAACAGAGAGAAATTCTGGCAAAGTATGTCTTTTCAAATTAAATTATAATTTATACAGTAGTTCTATTGGGAATCAGACCAGGGAGAAAAATAAAAGAGAGAACTGTAGAGTGTTTTTTGAAAATGGAATAATAAAGGTTATATTGAGTATTATGATATTTTGCTCTTTAATTTCTTCCACGCTATATATTACCGTTGATGGAGCCAGAAGGAAAATTATAATTTGGCAAGTTCGAAAAGCTTTTTTTTTCTCCTAGGATCGTTTGGTTATGAACAAGTTATCTCGAGATTACTTATTTCGTGATAAGTTATTCCACTATGTAAATGCATGGAATAACTTATCATAAACCAAGAATGACCTAATTTCTCTAACCAAATATAAGATAAAATAATCCTCTATTTTATTCTAATATTATTATACTTGATACCTCACACAAACGACTCCTTATAGTAGTAATTAGTTAACAAAGTTTGAATAAAACAATTTTTTTTATAAAAAGTTTAGGCTTTATATTATATGCATTCGTTGAAAGCCTTTTCTATGGTACTTCAGTTGGTTGAGTATTAAATTGAGAGAAGTAATAAATTAAGTTAAATTAGTTAATTTATTCTGTAGTTAATATTTTTATTGAGTATGCAAAACAAAACATGATAAGTAAAATGAACTAAAGGAAGTATTATATTTCTCATTTTTTTAATCACAAAATTAAATGATGTGCAGAATCTGTTCCTTCATTTTCCTAGTAATTCTTGCTCTAACTAATAATTGTTTACTATAAGCTCAATTTATTAAGCTAGGATATTCATATCACGTGAATTAGGCTTTTTGCTAGTATAATTGTTTATTAGAGTCTCTCTCTTCAAAAAAATTCAAAAAAAAAAGTTTTTTTTATAAAATTTTCGTGAACATTGCATGAATATATGACTTTACGTAACGTTAGACGAGAATTTATATGTGATAGATAATAGATTAGACAAAGTGTTGCTAATTAAGTCCAAATTTCAACTACTTTAAGACTTAAGTACGTGCAATTGTTATAGAAAATTTTTAAACTCGATTTAACCAAATAATTAGGTTACGGTAATGACTAATAATGAACTCTTGACAATCCAGCTCCTAAAAAGTGCTGATACTTCTAATTATTATTGAAGAGTGACTTGTATCCAATTAAATATCGCAAATGAGTTAAAGAATTTTAATTTACACTTGTTAATGTCAATGACAAATAAAAAAATTCACTAGGTGAAGCAAGGAAATTTATCTGAACCCATCTTAATAAAAGAATAACATTGCATATATAATTATAAGATGAATTATTATTATTTTAATATAAAATAGAATTGAATTTACCTCTACGTAAGTTAGTTACTTCTTTTTAAATTAAAAAAATTGGGGTGAAAACAGGGAAGAATTGAGAGTTCAGATTACCAATCAATTAAGCTACTATACTAAGATTTCATTAATATGATAGACGAAATTGAAGTATAATGTGGATATGTACACAATATATATATTTGAAAATTTATCAAATAATCAGGTAACAACTCGTTTGGTCAAGCGTGTGCGGTGTCGAATTCCGTCCAAATTAATGTGAAGTGAAGTGAACAGTTTAAGTGAAGGTAAAGTCGTAATGGGTAGTGGGCCTATTATTGAGTGACCACCGACCGCCGCTTTAGGGTGTCTTTTTCCCACTGAAATTGGATGCCATGAAAATGACTCTCCTTCTTGGCCTTGGGCCCTTTGATTTTTGGCCACCCAACTTTAAACAGAAGAAAAAAATCACTTCCTACTCCTTTTAGAAATGTAATTGCTCTTTTGGTTTCCTTACTTTTCCTTTCATGGGCCAATTTACTTTTAAATTAAAGGAAATGATCAAAAATAATTACCACACTAGTACTTATCATAGAATAAATCTTTGTTTTTCTATTTGAATATGTCTTTATTATTCTTAGAGGATTCACTCAGATTTACCCCCTTTAACAGTAGAAAACAGAACAAAATTTGTCCTTCGTTTTGAAGTGTGTGACAATTTCATCTAAAAATTTAAATATTATCTGCTCTGATATCATATTAAAGTGTGTGACTATATCATTTAAAATGTTAAACTATTAAAAAAAAAACACTTTTATTAGTTAACGGACCTTCAACAAATTATTTCATGATCTATGTACCTAAAAAAATACTCCATTTATTATTGAGATGGAGTGCCACCTTTCAAAACAATTATAATCATAACCACAAAATCTCCTTGGAAACAATTTGAACCAAAAAAATTACACAAATTCAAGATGATTAAAAGAGTTGATTATATTTCATTGCTCATTATATTTTCCGTCTTTTCCCCATTACTTTTCTTACTCGTCTGTAATTTAACAGCAATTAAACAGAAGAACATTTTCAATATTAAGGAATAAAAATTAAAAGAGAAAAGGGAAAGAAATCAAAATTTGCATTAAAATTTTGGAAAATTCCTAAATTTACCTTGAAGTTGAATTCCTAAAAATTAAATGTACAATTCCAATTTCTATTCACATTCAAACACAATTTCAATTTTTATCATTTTTCACTTTGAAATCATGACCCTTTTATTATGTGACATGTGACCTCTGAAAATCCAAGAGACTTTTTGAGTATTAATATTGTTCAGTTTATAGTGTTCCTAATTCTATTTATTAATTTGTGTGGGGAGAAAAAAACATCTACCTTTTCAAAGGCAAGAAGCTAATGTATAAGCTAAGGTTTATAGCTTTTCATCAACTTGATTGTATGTGTCATGGTCTACTTCTTACCCACCACATGGGGTTTGATAGGCACCCAACAGCCATGCACCAACCCCATTTTAAATATACTAATAAATTAAAACTGAGTTTAAGTTATTCATAAATTATGAGTGTACTAAACTTTTATGTATCGGGTCATCTTTATTTGTTGTAATAGTTAATTATCTTATTTATAAAATTACAAATATCATATTTTAAAGAATTTCACTTGCAGATATCAAGTTATCAAAATGATATTACTTATGCAGATTTTGACTCAGAAATAATTTAGCTTCTAATCGGTTATCGGACAAAATTAATACTAGAAAACAAAGGTTCTTCCCATCAATGAGAAATTTGTGTCATAGAATAGATTTTTCCCACTGAATCAACTTACTAGGAAAATGCATGGAGCGAAATAGATTTTCACTGAAAATAGTGGAAAACTTCCTAATTTTTCAATATGAAATTTCTTTCTCACCGATTCAATGAAATAATATGAAAATAGTAATTGAACATTTTTCTGACAGGAAATTCAATGAGAAAATAGTAGTGATTTTTTTTTAGCAATAGACCCCTTAAAAATTACACAAAATCACTAGATATCAAATTGTTAAGCACTTCTTTTCTTTATTGGTTTTCTTTGAGGCTGAGTGAGATTATACTAAGTATATTATTATCAGTTGAGCTTCTATTTCATTCATGGAATAAAGAAATATATAGTACGTACTAATTATTATACACCACTTGAGTGTTTTTTTTATTTTTAAAAACGTATTCCCTAAATTCCATGGTTCTATCAAAATGTGATCACATCATAGGTAGTCAATTTTTGTTGTACAATAGATGGATGTATAATGAAAACTTGGCGTATATTGAAGTCGTTTTCTGGAAGATAGTGACTAAAGCAGAAGCACCAGTGCTTATATTTCCAAGTAAAAGTCACCATCTCACACATGGGTGCCCAAATGACTACGTAGCCTATGCAACCAAAAGTGACTACATGACATGATCATGCAAAACAAACTCCTTTCTATTTTATATAGACATATTGGCCCCCAAACATACATATTGATGTGTATATTTATTCACATAACACTGTTAATTTAATCTTATCCTATCCCCTTTTTCGTAACACTTATGGTTATTTTTTCAGAAAGTCACTCAAAAATAAATCACTCAATATTCTTTGTTGAGTGACCAACTAGTTGCGAGAACTTTAATTATTGAACAAACTACAATTTTTACCAGGTTCTTTTTAAACCTAATGCTTGTGAAATAGTAGATTTGAAAATTGACGAATTTATTAAAAAATTGACCTAAATTATGAATTCGTCTTCTAACCATTCTTTAGATAGGTAATAGGTGAAAGTATTGTGATCAATCCTTTCTTCTTTATTTTTACTTCTTTTAAGTAAATAACATCTATAGACTTATATTGTAATGCCTATGACTAAGGTTGTAAAAAAAACACAAATAACTTCTTTGATGCTTCAAATACTTAGGCTACATGTTATTTAAAATTGATGAAAATTACTAAGTTATATAAGCTAATTTCTATGGTCACTAAAGTACCAATAAAGATTTGGTGCTTGATCAACAGAGTAAATGTTGCAAGAATCCTCTGTTGTAAAACCATTTTGCTCCTCAATTCTCCCAACACCTTGTTGCTGCTGCTGATTATTATAAGCTCTCATTGATGACGATGTAGAATTACTTGCCCTTGGATCCATTAACTGTGTGTATGTTGATGAAGATAATGACAAGTGATCCAGGGCATTATTGTAAGATGACACTTTAGGCATTAATTGTTGATATTTGAGTGTTGAAATGTTGTAATTTTCTTCATTCATCACTCCACTTGAATCACTATCTGATGATCCATCTTTTGAATCCACAAAATCTGATGAATTCTTCAACTTATTGAGAATTTCTTGTGGCCTTTGAAATACAGGGGATAATAATGTTTCCTCTCCTAGCTTCTCTTTCAGTCCTTTTAACTGCAATTTCGATAATAGTGTCAGCTAAAAAATCCGGTACATAAAAAAACATCATTCTGCACAAGCATAAATGACTGTAGGCAACTTTAGCGTTGCTCTAAGATTCACCAGATTTATAATTTTACCTCAGTAATCAAGCCTTCTTTTTCTTGTTCAACTTTGGTGTAATTATGTTGAAGAGCTTCATAATTGGACTTGAGAATGTTATAATCTCTTTCTAATTGCTTTGTCTTCCAACGGGCGCGGCGATTTTGGAACCAAATTGCAATTTGTCTTGGTTGCAGGCCTATTTCTTGTGCAATTTTTACTTTTCTATCAGGATCAAGTTTGTTATCAACTTCGAAAATTTTCTCCAGTGCTTGAACTTGATCCACTCTTAACCTCCTTTTCTTCCCTGTTCCACATCCACTTTCTTCTATCCCATCTTCATCTTCCAATCCATCCAACATTGCCTGAAATTCATTGCTATATCCCAAATTCTCTGTATTTTTCTCTGCAATGTAACACACACAAAAAACAGAAAGAAAATAATAATCAGTCCTATTAGACGCTATTTGTTATCACAGGAGTATTTTCTCGTAAGATTCGAGGGTCTATTGAAAATCGTCTTCATAGCATCCAAAGGTAAAGTTAAGTTCTGCGTACATTCGCACTGAATAGATTATTTATATGCTGTATTGTGAATAAATCTTTTTAACACAAATACCAAGTTTGAACTAGAGTTACTGAAATTTGTAGGTTTAAGGCGGGATCTGAAAGCCTCGGCCCTAAACTAGAGAAGGAAAAAAGGAAGAATTTAACTTATATATATACTGATAGTGTAATAATTACCTTCAGTTGGATAAAGCAATTTGCCAGAAGAATCTGAGAAACTGAACCTCTTCATGATGATAAGATTAGTTTTTCTCCTTAATTCTTTGGTTTCACAAAAACAGAATTGACAGGACTTGAAAATTTGTAATGTGAAAATTGAAATTGTTGAAAGGAATTATACAAAAACACCAAATCTTTGTATAATGATGTTTTAGAATAGCAAAATAATAAGCTAAAACAAGAAAATTAAAAGATGCGGATATAAATAAAAGAAAGAAAAAGGGGGCAACTCAATAGCAATAGAGAAAAAAAATACAAATAAAAGGCAACAAATTAAAGGGACTTGCTTTTCATCATTAACTAATCAATCTAATAAAATAAATAGGAAGAAGAAGAAGAGAAGAAGAAGCTAAGAAAGAGAAAAGAGAAGACTCTGTATGAGAGAAAAATAAAAGAGTTTATATGGGTTTTTTTTTCCTTTTCAAAGGTCCAACCAACAGTAATTTTATATATGCTGCCCAGCTATATATCTTCTTTTAATGATGTGAAATGACTTTTTATAATTTGACAATTACTACTACTACTATTTTTTTTCCACAATTTTTTTTTTTATATATTCTTTCTTTTGATTTTTATGTCTTTCAACTGTGAAATTTGAATCCAATTGTCCAGTTGGCTCCAGAAAGTCCAACTGCATGCTAGTTTTTTCAGATCTAATTTTAGAACAAGACAATCAACAAATTGTTTTGCAACATACATAAATTTGCTATTTTAATATTTCCATTTGCATGAGAACCTTAATTGGTGCATTTTTTAGAAAATTTCAATTGATTTTAGAATTTTGTTAAGCTGAAGGGAGCTTTGGAGTAACGGTAGAGTATAACCTACAGGTTATGACTTGAGCTGTGAAAACAGTTATTAATGTTAGTATTATGATAGATTGTTACTATCACATTCTATATAGTGAGTGAACACGAAATATTTGATGCACCATATTGTCTTTTTATGTAATAGAAGTTATTGTTTCATGATTTGAAAGCTTGTCCAGTAACAAGCTTTACAGTACTGGTGAACTTCAGTTAGACATACATAAGAGAAGGAATAAACTTCATCAATTGGGCACAAGAATGGATAACTAGAAGTTTAAAATTTATTCATGACGTTATCATATATAGGCAAATGCACACAAATTCTGTGATCTGCAATTTTGTATGACAGTGTCCACAACTAACCACCCATGTATAATCCAACCTAGATAAGCATATATTAATATTAAACTAATAGAATCACAGAATTTACTCGTCGTATACAGTGACGGAATCAAAATTTTTATTACAATATAATTATTTGCCTGAAAAGGACTTCGGATGGATTTCTTGGCCCTACTTGCTCTGCCTATACAGAGAGTTTATTATTCATATAATATTAAGGGAAAATGGTCTGAAAAATACTTCAACTTTGGCCGAAATTGATGTTACAATACCAAACTTTATGGAGGACCTTTTACCCCTTGCACTTTTTAATAGTGTATTTTAAAGGTATATATGTGCCCGCGTGGACACGTTACTATTTATAATGATGCAATATTTATGATGTCCACGTGGGCACATATATACCTTTAAAATACACTATTAAATAGTGCAGGGGTAAAAGGTCCTTTCCAAAGTTCGGTATTGTTACAACAATTTCAGTCAAAGTTCGAATATATTTAAGACTTTTGTCCCTAATATTAATGTGTTTTAACCTATGGTAGTAGATAACTAATTATTTTATTTATTTAGATTATACTAGACACACTTATTAGAGATAATTACTTACATTTGTTCTTTAATTAGTTACCTAATAGTATAAATATCTTTTTACCGTATCAGCATACAAAATAAAATTCAAGAATTGTATATGCATTACATAGTAGTGGATCCAGTACATAAGTTTATGGGTTGTCAGTTGCTGAAAAATTATATAATATGCATGGGGTGTTCACGGATCGATTTAGATCGGTTATTGGTCAAAACCAAAATCAAATCAACTTAATCGATTTTAAAATTATCAAAACCAAATATAATATATATTTATCGGTTTCGGTTTGGTTTGGTTATTCGATTATTAACCATAGACAAAAATAAAAGAAACAATTCATTCAAAATGTGAAAAAAGTGACAACAATCTATTTAAAACGAAAATAGTTAAAATGACTGACATTGATATTTTCAAGGAAAAATCACACCATATACATATTTAAGAGTCAATTTTACAGGTTTTAAACATACTTTTAAACAATTCTTACTTATAACAATTTATTTACGGGTTATGACATATCAATTAAATTTAATTTTATTTAAAAATCAATTTCAATTTATTTAATAAATGATTAACCTATTTGTAGTTTTATATTATTAATTAATAATATGTAATTAATTTGATTTCAGTTTCTTTTTTAAAACTGAAATTATCAGTTACACAAAAATTGGATTTACATAGAACACGTTTCCTTGATTATAGTTACCACCTCCCATACGTCAATCCCACCCCCCTCCCCCCACGTCTATCCAATTCTACACGCCACCACCCCACTAGCCCACTTTCACTTTCGTCTCTCACATCTTTCTATCTACCCAACTACACCAACTTCACAATCCTCCATTTAATTTCGTTTTTCAACAAAATCATATCGAAGAAAATGGTTTTAACTCCTCGAAAGAGCCCTCGATTAGTTGAAGGAACTTCTACGGATGAAGTTCATGCCTCATCTTTCAACATATTGACTCAAACACCGCCGTCAAAAATTGTTGAAACTTCGGCTAGGGGTGGTTCATCTCTATTGAAAGATCAAAAGGAGAAAAAAATGAAGGAAAGAAAAGGATGAGTTCGGTAAATCAAAAGGGGAAGAAGAAGAAGGGGAAAATTGGTGAAACCCCTTCTGATTCTGATTCTAATTTTGTTAGTGAATCAAAAAAGAAAAAAAGAAAAAAAGCAATGAATGTAGAAGTTGCTCAATCTTCAAAACCGTCAATAAGAAGAACAACAAAAAATAAGGAATCAGAAATTCCAACATCTAAAAAATACAAAAAAGTTGTTAGGGTGAGTATTATATTTAATTTATTTTCACATTATTCAAACTACTGATTTTTTTCTAAAAATATCACATTATGCTTAGCTTCTTTTCAAAATTTTTGTTTGGATGAAACGTGTATGAAATCTGATTAACATGTGTATGACTCTGACTTTAATGTTTGATTGTTGGATATTGTATGAATTTTGATATAATATTGGTATACAAATGGTATGAATTGTGTGATTATATGAAATTATGAATGTTTATATGAAATTGATGAATGTTTATATGAAATTGATTTATTGTTGGTATAATATGTGTGATATAAACTGAAGTTAGTGTTGGAAAAAAATCCAACGTCATTCAAATTTAGCCAATTCCACCTAGCGTTGCAGATTTGGTTTTACGAGTGTTGTCATCCGTTTGACAATACAGTTGCTATCCGTATGGCACACCGCGTATTCTCAATTGGAAGATCGAATGAGAGTATTTTCTTCGATGACTTAAAGAATACTATCTTTAGAACATATGGCAACCATGTCATTTTTTATTTATTGTCCTTTAATAATTATCATTTATATTATTTTTTTATAAATAATTTTTAATTCTCACATCTTATTTTGTTATTACAACATAAATTTAAAAATATAGTGCTTACTGACAAAGAGAGGAATGCCATTGATCAGATCAACTTACATGAATCTTCGAGTCACCATGAATCAGAAAATCAAGCAACATCAGAAAGGAACGATGTTGACTTCGATGAAAAATATGCTGAGTTGAAAAAGGAAATTGCAGAGGTATACAATAAAAAAATATCATTTTATAATTTTTTTACATATTACAAAGAACTTATTCGCTTTTTGATGTTTAATGACAGGTTCGGGTGGAGTTGAAAGAACTGAAGGATAATGTTATTTTCTCAATCTCTTTTCAATTAATTATTATTAATGCTTTTTCTGTAACATTTTAATGTTTAACATATATGTTTATATATGTTGACTAGGTTGACAAGCACATGACTGATTTGAAAGCATATGTCGATAATTCGACAAAGTTGATAATCGACGAGATTAGGTCTTCAAGAGGTCAACCAACACAAACAACACAACAAGAGGTATTAAATTGTATTAAATGATTTGAGAAAATTTAGAACTCAATAAATTTGATGTATCTATATTTTTTGACTGAATTTAGTATTATATTGATATGAATTGTGTATGTGCAAGTAATTATGAAATTGGTATGACTCTGTACTGAAGTTAGTATTATATTGGTATAAATTTTATATGAGCAAATCTGATGCATTATTTTTTAGTTTATGTTTGTTTGATATTGGTGTTATGTTGGTATGAATAGTGAATGAAGTAGTTCTTATGCATGCTTTTATTGTTGTTTGTTACTGGTATTATAAATTTTGTATTACCTTTTGTATGAATAATGTATGATCTGGTGTTGTACAATATTTTATGATGGTTCAATTTTGATATTAATTTAGTAGTAAATTTGTGAAAGGCAATATTAATGACATGTTATTACTGCTGGTTTTAAATTTATATTAATATTGTATAAAATTTGTATGGGACATTTTTTTTTGCATGATTGTATGAATGAATTTTATATTACTTCATACATTAGGATGATGTTCATCAACATGTCGAAGAATCTGAAAAAGCTCCAATGGATCAGCCTTCAGTTTCAATGAGGGAATACGTTGATATTTTAAATGTAACACCGATGGTATGAGAATCAATTCGAATATAATATGTATATTCACTTTACAATGTTTTTTTAACATTAAATTTTTCTTTTTGAATATATAGCTGAAGCGCAGAATTCAATTGACCAAATAGTTGGTTGTGTTTTTAATGCTGATATACCTGGATCATCGACTTCAAAACCACCAACATTGGATGATTATCCAGATTTGACTATGACACAGATTATTGAACTTGATCCAATTCTCAATGCTAATACAACTCCAGATGTGCAACCAAGAAATAGAAATTCTGGAAAGTATGACACATCTCCGTACATTCGATTGTCGGAAGACTAAAGCAGTTTAAGAAGAGTTCTTTCTTATTTTCTTTAGTATCAAACATCCTTTTGAAAGTCACAATGGATTTGAGGTTGAAGCTGAGTTGATCGATGATGTGTAAATAAAATCATATTTTTCTTTAAATACTATCCAATCAATGCGTATACAATGTTTTTTTATATATTTTTAATTTTAACGGGAAATCTGCTTACTCAAAGCTCAAAGATAATTTTGAACCTCAAATGGACTTTGGTGTTGTCAAAGTTTCAGAAAAGGATTTTTTCAACATAATGGTTAGATCTGGCAGGCTTTGGAAAGACAGGGTAAGTCATATCTATCAACTTTTTAAATAGCTAATTTACAACTCGTATTCCAGATTTTTGTAATTATATTTACAGTTTTTGTTTAAAATCTATTATGAAATTAATATCTATTTTATATAATGGTATTATACAGTAGCCATCAGGTATCCATATTAATTTTTTTTTGATTATACCATTATACAGTAGCCATCAGGTATCCATATTAATTTTTTTCTGATTAACATTGGTATAAAATAAATTATATATTAAACTATTATGAATTTTATATTCAATAGTGTTAATGTATGCCATTGGTATGATTATTGAATGAAGTTGGTATAAAAATAAACTTTCATGGACAGTGCATTAAACAAGTTGCTAGAATGAAATTTATATGCATTATGTATATATCTGAAACATGTTTAATGACTTTTTATTTGGTGACAGCATGTCAACACCATTATGTATTATCTGCGAAAGAAGGCAAAGTACTCTTCAATACCACTATCATACAGTACAGTTGACTGTTGGTTTATGACGTGGATTGATAACATTGAGAAACAGTGGAGAGAGTCAAATTGCGACATGAGATCCATTTCTCTCGACCACGATGTTGGACAGTGCATTAGAGGCTTCAAACTACTTGCCAACATTCCTTGGGACAGTGTTGACGATGTCATTATTCCTGTCAATATTAGTGAGAAATTTCATTGATTTTTGATTGTATTCCGAATCAAGCTTAGATGTCTACATGTATATGATTCGATGAGGGGAGGATCTGTTCACACCAAGAAAGTCAAAGAAGCTGTTGGTAAACTTGCAACCATGATACCACTATTTTTGATGAGCACAACATTTTATGGTAAAAGGCTTGATCTGTATGCCAATAAACTCCCTAAATATGTACACAAGTCTCAATCTGACCCACTTGATATCAAGCATATGATACATCTTCCTCAATAAGAAGATAGTTCCAAGTATGTATTTCTATACTTTACTGATTTCATTAAAAAAGTTAACTTAATTTATTTATTAAAATGTTTTTTCTTTCAAATTTTTTTCAGTGATTGTGGTTTGTACACATGTCTATTTGTTGAATACATCAGTAATGATATTTTTTATATGCGTTTGGTTGATATCGATGCAAATTACCATCGTCAAAGGTATGCCACAATCCTATGGTATTATGGAAAAAGAAAGAATGAGGATGACGCGATCAGTGAGAGTGAAGTTACTGGTACGGTTGCTAGCAAATTTGATGGACCTCGCATAGCAAAAGAACATGTTTTGGATACCACCAATTATCCTACGCCAAGACCACAGACAAGAAATTTGAAATAGTTGATTGCACCTTCTACTTTTTTAGAATTACATGTTATTTTTTAAAACTTTTGGATAATTTTTTTGTGTTTAAGTATTTGATGATATATAATATCATATGTTTTCTTCCAGTCAGATACCATCTACATATGAATTACTATTTGACTATTATAATTTCAGGATACGAGTAATATGCAGACTTTATACCAATTAGATTCACTATTTTAAAATATTAGTGTGTTTTTAAACTGTACACTTATTGGACAAAACATGTATGAAATCTGATTAATAGATGTATGACTCTAACTTTAATGTTTGATTGTTGGATATTGTATGAATTGTGATATAATATTTGGTATACAAATGATATGAATTGCGTTTTAACATTGATGTGATTGTCTATTAACTGTGTATATGGTATGAATTATTAAATAGGTATGAAAATGGTATGAATTGTCAAACTAGTGATTTTTTAGTATATTTATTTTCTATTCTAAACATGTTGTTTGAATGAAACGAGTATGAAATCTGATTAACAGTTCCTTCAGAATCGGTAGTCAATCCTATTTCTGATAAGGGCAGTTGCCAATTGAATAAGATTTTGACCATTATTTTCATATCCGTAATAGTGCGAAAAGAAGGCCCGGCTCCAAATTGTTCAAGAATAATGGCGTTGAGTTTCTCGACCCTTTGACTTAGGATTAGTAAGTTCTATTTCTCTATGGGGCGGGGAAGTGATATAACTCAGCGGTAGAGTGTCACCTTGACGTGGTGTAAGTCATCAGTTCGAGCTTGATTATCCCTATATCTCTTTTAATTTGTCTCTGCGATTGGTCTTTCCTGCAGCTGGACCACACCTTCGCTTCGCACCTCTGCTTTGTATACAAAATATTGAATAAGGGTTTAATAAGGAGATCTCTTAATTACTTGATCAAGGAACAACGCTTTCGAACATTACTTACGAGAATCTCAATCCTTCTGCCTCACCTTCTGAAAGGGTAATAAGAATGGGGGTTCATGTGCGCTTCTTTTTCCTGCTGGTTCAGGAGCTTAGGCCCAAGCGGTAGTAGTTTCCTAGTTGGAGTTGGCACACGTAGGCCCGACATCAAAGGTTGGTTGGCGCATTCGGTAAAACATTCCGCTAGTTGGAGCATAGCAAGCAAGAAATCTCAGCTGGTGGAACTCCTCAAAAGTGCCAGAAGTCTCCTCATCAATGGCATAATTAGCAAGGCTATCTTCCACAACATTTCCTTCCCTGTACACATGAGAAAATCACATTTTTTTATCCCTCAACAATGTAATAATTTTCCTGACTATTGTATCAACAGCCCAGGGTGCAGACACCTCTTGGATCATGATCAGTCTAGCAATGGTTGAATCAGTATCAATCGTGTATAACTCTGACTTTAATATTTGATTATTGGATATTGTATGAATTGTGATATAATATTGATATACAAATGGTATGCATTGTGTGATTATATGAAATTATGAATGTTTATACGAAATTGATTTATTGTTAGTATAATATGTGTGATATAAACTGAAGTTAATGTTGGAATGAAACTTGAATAAGATTGGTATAAAGTTTGTTTTAATTTTATTTATAGTAGGACAACAGTTGAAAACCAAATTAATATTCATGATAACTTACATTAAATACTCAGGATACCAAATGCATTCCATAATTACCTTGTATAATTATCACTAATATTAACACTATCTTATGTATTAAACTGAAATAAATTTTATTTCCAACAATATACAATTTGTATGATTAATGAATGAATCACGTATAAAAAATGAACAGTATATTAAATACTTAGTTATAATGCATTTCACACCAATTCTGTTTCATATCAAAACAAAACATGAGTCTAAAAGACAAAATAAAAATAATAATTTATATAGTCTAAATAAATAAACAATCATTTTTTTTTCACAGGATAATTTGAACATGTCGTCTTGTTGTGGCCAACTTGACGACATCTACTGCAATCAACTTTAGACCTTTTGAATTTCACATCAGCAAATCCCTTCCAGCGTTCAAGTTGCGGTCTTCCTACCGTTCTCTTTGTATCGGGCAATATCAATTTAGGCTCTGAAACATAAGTTGGTATATCCCATGTACTCTCACATGGGAGAGGTTCAACATGAATCGCATATGCACCTTGAAAATTCTTCAGGCTATAAAAAGAAAAGCAATAATGTGTTTCATGCAGTCTTCTGTATCTAAGAACTGTCATTCCATGCCTGCATGGTATCTCATCATTTTGAAATCTTCCGCAACTGCATATCTTGGTGTTTAAGTTTACTATGTACCGCTTTGGTCCATCAATAACAACATGCATATCAATTGTTGATAGTATTACCTAACACACAAATATTGCTCAGTAAAATGATGTTACAAAAAAACAAGCCACTAAAAAAGGTTTCAATTATATATACAGAATGGATATCAAATTAATGTATTGTTCATGCTAGTTGGCAGTTTATACTAAATTAATTCATTAATGATACCGATTGCATACATGAATACCTTTAAATAATGAATAAAAGAAAAATCATACCCTCATACTGCTAGACAAAACAATATTTTTCTGGAGCATAAGATCATATTTTTTTGTCAGCTTTGATCTAGTTTTTGCAGCCTGCTCGTTGTGTTTATGAATCCATCTTTGAATTGTTACCCTCATAAATTCAAGAAGTGAAATCACTGGTAACCTCCTTGCTATCATGTTAACATTATTCAAAGATTCGGCTATGTTTGAAGTCATGATCCATGTTCGCTTACATTTTGAATATGCCCTTGACCACTTGTTATACCCGATATCATATAAATAACGTTTTATTGTTGGATCTATCTGGTATATTTTCTGTATAATCGCCTCAAATTATTGTATTGTATAAGCCTTTGCCATTGTAAAAAAAGGCTTCTCCAAATCTTTAGTATTCCTATGAAAGTTCTTCAAAACATTACAGCATAAGTGTCATATGAAAGCATAATGTTCCAATCCAGGATATACTCTTGCAGTTCCTTTTCATATGCTCTCGTTTCTATCTGACATAAAATACATATTTTTCCTTTCTCCATATGTTTCCCTAAACTATTCAAATAACCAGGTCCACGATGCATCATTCTCAGAATCCACTATGGCATAAGCAAGTGAAAATATGTGACTTGATGCATTATTTAAAAAAAATATCATGCAAATTGGAAATACACCTTATATCATATTTATTATTGAATATAAATGTAAGATTCAAAAAATACCTCCTGGATCCATAGTGCTTGCAGTCAACATTGTACTATCATATGAGCCTTTTAAAGCTACCCCATCAACCACTACAATTTGCCTACAATACTCCCAACCTCTAATACATGCTTCTAATGCAACAAATGCATATAAGAAGCTATCACATTCCGTTCTTTCTAATTTTAAAACAGAACCAGGATATGTCTGCTCCAATATGTATAGATAACCTGGAAGTTTTTTCGTTGTTACAATTAATTTTATAATTTGATATCTAAACATTACCACACAACAAATATACTAACTGGATACAAACTTGATACCAATTAGATTCAAATTAGACACATAATGAATATCAATTGGATACACAAAGAAAACCAAATGGATACTTGAAATTCAATCTGTAAACAAACTGCATGACAAATGGCCACTGAATTGTTGCATTGCTAAAGATCATACCAATTCAGTTCATAAAATAAAATACAAAATTTAGTATGAAAAAACCCTGATAGTTTAGCATATGACTCAGTCGGATCTCCACGCACCCATTTTGTTGCCTTTTCTTTAGCTCTCCTGGCCTGCATATATGTTAGCGCAACATCATGCACTTTCAGCATGTCTTCCGCTATATCTTTTGGAGTGTATACAGTTGATGGATCAATTAAAATAGCTACAATGTCAGTTATTCTCTGATGCCTTGCATACACTCTATCTCTAACGAAACAAGTGTGTTCTGCACAATACTTTCTGATTTTGAATAGCCCCGATTAATTCAAACATGATGAATTCATTATCCAGGAACAATTCTCAGAAGGACACTTCAAGTAATAACTGTTTCAAAAATAAAAAAAACATCCATCAAAAACTTATATACTAAATTCACTCAAAAATAAATACACATTCAAACAGTCAATTAAATTTTTACCAAGAAGAACTAGAACGAGATACAAGAAATCTGAATTTTTCGACAACTCCATAATGTCTCATCACCTCCATAAGTGTTCCTTTATCATTGTAAATCTGATTTTCAGCTATAAACAAATTAGAAAGGTCACTGATTATTTCATTTCCTTCATCAGTATTTTCATCGACAACTCCATCTAAATTCATTCCTATCAAGCGGATGAAGTTGTTGGAGTATAAATCAAAGTTAGTTAGTGTTCTACTAACATCAGAATGTCTCCTATCCACAACAACTACAGAATCCTGATTATCCATTGCTATATTCTTCAAAGTTATGCACAATGGATATTTCGTAAAGAAATCTACATTAGTTTTCTTTTGATCTAAAAAAATCCGCACACCAACATCATTGTGGATATTAACAGGTGGACATCGATCACTAACTATATATTTTATCTCTATATCATTAATAGTAACATTTATCATAAGCTGCGATGTTATCGCACTTACTTGACCACTATACAAACTAGAAGATTCATATATAATCCCCTCCATCTAAAAATCAACACATTTCCCTGTTTCATTAAAAAAAATAACAATGAGTCTTACATATTATAAAGCAATTTGAAATATGTTGTATTTATAATAACTTTTCATACCACAGACAATACAAATTTCATCCACAAAATTTATTATACTAACACAAAAATTATACACACTCGTCGTTATTTTGATACCAATATCATTGAGACAGTATACCAAAATTCATACCAGGAAACAGATTACATAAAAAAAAACATTTAACATGTCAACCCACTTAATACACATTTCATACAAACAATCATTCTTCATACCAAATTTATACATTTCTCATACCAAATAGTTCTAGAATAATTCACACCATATACCACATTATATATAAATAACATTTCACATTTTATACCAACTTCATACACCTATCATACAATTCTACAAAATTATTACTAATACATTTTACACAATAGTGAACACACTTTCATACCAAATTCATTCACAACTATACATTTTATCTATGTTTTCAGAAGAAGAAAAAACAGTATTCCATATTATAATTTTAATCTACATACCAAATTCATATCATTATTATTATCAAACTGACTAAAAAAATACTTGTGTCATAACAATTTTACAAAAAAATTCATACTTATTTTCTATACATTTATACTCAAATCATTCATATATTGCGCTAATTTCTCACGAAATCATGATTTTGACAGTATACAAAAAAATAAAATAAAATAGAAACGTACTAACAAAATCACTAATATTATAGTTTCACAACAATTAATACATATTATGAACAAAATGTATTGTTTATACAAAAAAACATCTCAACTTAATTATAGTGACGATTTACAAAAACAAAATCACAAAATGTTTCATTGCTGTTTTTTTTTTCATTTCACTGAAATACAAATACAAACAATAAACCATAATAAACACTAACTTGAAGGATCCCATATTCCACCATGTTTAATTAATATTGACAAGTAGTTTTCCATCACAAAAAAATTAAGATTTTTCAAACAAAAAAAAACCTTCAATTAATCGCCAGTGACAAGATTTCTGGAAAAAAATCGAAGAGAGAAACGTGAAAGAAAAATGGATAAAATCAAAAAATTTAATTAATTTTAACAAATTAGAGTGAATTAAGGAAATTGAATATTCTTAATTAGTTTGAATTTTCTTAATTCATGCTAATTAATAATTATCTTCAATCAATTCAAATTTAATTAACACCCCTATCACCCCTAATTTTGTTTTTTACCTTTTTTTCTTCCGATTTATTTGAATTTTTTTATCTTTTATTTTTTTCAAAACAATAATTTTCAATTATTAAAAAAACTTTTTTTTAATAAACTGTTACAACCTGAATTTTTTTAATGTTACATTTGAAAGTTTAATTCTACTGCTATAACTTGAAAATATTAGTCTAATATATGTCATATATTAAATTTTCACTATTTTCAATCTTATAAAGAATTGTCATATACATAAAACCAATAAGATAAATATACTCACCTTGGACATTTTATCTTTCATAAGTAAATTATAAATAATTTTTTGATGAAAACACATATAAGATCTTTAAAATTGTTTATAAAAATAATTTATTATGTATGTATAATAATAAAATATATGTATATAATTTGTCGGTTCGGTTCGGTTATTTTTTCAGTTTTTTTCGAACAAAACCATAACCAACCCATATTCTATCGGTTTTTAAAAATCTAAAACCAAACTACACCTAACTTAAATAAAAATCGATCTATTTAATCGATTTGATTCAATTTTTTAGTTTGGATCGGTTTTTATCCAAATCGTAAACACCCCTATATGCATATATGGAAATCGGTTCAGAACTAACTAATAATATAAACCTTATGATTTTTAGTATTAAACTTATTGTATTTTTAAAAATATTAGCCCTTATTTTTGTAATTTTAGTAGATTTAATTCTTACCTATAAATTTATGATCCAACTCAAAAGTACTTATTAGGTTTAGGGTTTAGATAAACACACGATATCGTAATGCTACATCCACCTCAATGTATATAAGTTAAATATTACTTTTTATATCTATATTGTAAATCTTACCTAGTCGAGTATAGATTCAACTAAATGCAGTAATCTTGTTCAAATAATATATTAGTTTTAAAAATTCATTAAATATATATACATATTAATAAGGTTTATTAAAAGACAAAATTTTAGAAATAGCTAACATAACAAACATAATAAGACACTATTGACTATACCTATCAACATAGATTGTGGTGCACTGGTGGGAGTGTTTCACCCTTAACCAGAGGTCTAAGGTTCGAGCCTTGGGTAAGGAGAAAATTTTGTTGGGAGCGCCACCCCCGAATGGGCACTGCAGTGCGTGATTCGAATTTAGTCGGAGCTCCAATGTGGGCTTCGGACACCGGGTGGGAAACCAAAAAAAAAAACATTATACCTATAGTTTTGATAATTGAACTTCATAGCTATAGTTCCGTTTTCTATGGAAGGTGCAGTTGTATATTTCTGTCCGCTTGTATATTTCGCTTACGAATATACAAATTTGCATATTTCTGTCCGCTTGTATATTTCGCTTGCGAATATACAAATAGGGTAAGTATATACAAATTTTGTATTTATATATTTAGGAATTTTTCAGAACTCCGTTGGTATATTTCGCTTGCCAATATACAAATATGGTATAATTTATTATGAATTTTTCATAAATCGTATACAAATAGCTAAAGTAAGCTTATACAGAGTTCTGAATTTATATAATTAGGAATCGAATTATTCAAATCAGATGAATAGCAAGATTGGACGAAACTATAGCGTACGAATTAGAATTTCCCTAAACAATAGCTTTAACATTTAATATGATTTAAATATTTGTTATTTTATATAATTTTTCCTATTCAACTATTAACATAAGATTAAAAGTTTGATTTCGACTGTCAGAGAGGTGGGGGTGGATGGCAGAAAGGAAGCAAAAGGTCCAGGCTGTAGGCATGGGAAAGGCAGAGGAGTGAGTGGCCATCGAGCAGAATTAGCAACGTAGCCAACCTTTCTGCCAAAATTTGTTTTTCTGATCAACCAAACCTTCTCACGTGGTGTGTTACCTTTGTTTCCGACCCTGCAATTCATCACATGCATTTCCCCCTAATTTATTTATTTCCCACTCTTTTTTGTTATTTTCCAACATTCCTTATTTTTATTTTCAATCCTCATTTTGTTCTCTGCCACCTATTTATAGTAAATATATAATTATTGTTTCACGTCCCACGTATGTTGCGTCACCAATTGGTACAAAAAAAATTTACTATGACTTATTTCCTACAAGTCCCAGGTTGTAAATCCATATATATATATATATATGTATATAAGATAAGAATCCACATCGTCTAAACTCTGAATTCAATATAGTTTTCTGAAGAACATAATTCACAATAAGAAAAGTTGAATTCATTTACGTCTTTTAATAGTAATTAATGCATGCTAAATACCCGAGAAAATAAAATGATCAAAATGGTCTGGAATGTATTAGAGTTTGACTATTTGATTAGTCATTCATTTTTATACCACATAATTGAAACAATACTTGATGTATGAAAAAATAATCATTTTTGTCTTTTGTATATATCATGTAATCGAAATAGTCATTTATATATATAT